>JABAJV010000080.1:25520-38855 GCA_018854895.1 Tricholoma furcatifolium
AATGGTGAATGGTGACGGACATGGAGGAGAAGAAGAGCGAGGCTGCGCATTCGCTCGCCTGCAAGTGTTTGGGTGGTATACTGTAGGTGCACACCGCACCGCACCGTGACACTGCACTTAAGCTTTGTTTATTTAAACATACGGAGATGAGGAAGGGAAGGAGTTTGTCTTGTCTCAGAGTGTCGACGTCACAGTTCAGGGTTCAGGCCCAGGATCCATGGTGGTTCGAAGGATCCGGAGACGGAAATGGAGAACTTGAAGATAAGCTTTGTTTGTTCAAAACATACCCGGGGCCGTGACGGAGATGAAGAAGGAAGGGACGTTTGTCGTTTGTCTCAGAGTGCAGTTGTTACAGAACGTTCAGGATCCACTGGCACGGTGGTTCACGTATGGATGGTGGTTCACGCGCACGCATCGTGCATCTGCGGGTTATGTCCACACGGACACGGACACGGACGCACGCGCACGCACGCGTTGAGAGTGCTCTCACTGGCAGGCAGGTCTCGGAATCCACTGGCATGGGATTCAAATTGGCACTGTGGCCTGTGGCAGGTGACTTCAGACTGGCTGGGGCTGGGATCCTGACGGAGGGGAGTCGGGACGGGGAATGTATTGGCATTGGTATTCGTATTTGTATGCGTTGTATTATGTACGCGGGTTACCGTGACGGTGAGTGTGAGTGACGTTGCGCCGGGAGCCTGAGGCCTGAGGGGGATTTGCGCACATAGCGTGAGCCTTTAAGAGGCCTCGCGGGTGGGTGCAGGCCAAGGGTATGGTTATGGTTATATATGGTTAAGCTCAACCTCAACCTCAGCCTCAAGGTCAAATGATGGCAAGTATATGAAGCTAGAGTGTAATGTATTGCATCCGGGAAAGTTTGTCGCCCGCGCCCACGCACACGCCCACGCAAGAGAGTTCAGGACAGGATAGAAAGTGGAAAACTTCCCCCCTCCCCCCAAGCCAGGATTAGCAGAGTGTTCCTTCGATATTAAGATCATACACAGTGATTCTGCCAAAGAAGTCCGAGCTCTGTTTGAACACCAGCTTCACTGCGCGCATCCCAGGTTCAGGTTCAGATTGCGATTCAGTGGGGCCTTGCTCGTGGACGGAGACGTACGGCGGGAGGTCGAATGTTTGCCTGCGGTTCACGTCTTCGGGGTATATCGAGGTCCACGCGTTCCACCGTGCTGTGTCGGATTCAGTGTACAGGTCGCATTGTGTGCCGACGAAGCCGCCTTGGAAGGTGAGGTGTATGCGTTGGGGTATCACGCGTGTGGGAAAGTTGAGCTGGATGTATTGTGGGAGGCCCTGGAGATGCGGGGGATGTTGGTTGGGTACACACGTACTTCCAGCAGGTTTCTGGGCTGCCATCGACTAGATGTTTCTTTCCGACTGATTTATCCAATACTGAGCTTACTCTGTAGCAGAATTAATAGAGATCAAGTGGAGTGGTAGAGGCTGACCTGATTGTGGTGTCGTTTGTGATTAGAAAAGTCATGGTTGGAGATAAGATCTTTGTGAGGAGTGGGCTTACGTACGCACAGACAGGACGTTTATACTATCACAGGCAATCTGCTCTGCGCGTCGATTTGCAAGTGATTGGTTGGCTTTCTTTCTATTTGATCAGCCATTTACTGACATTGTTGTAAGATGGATAATAACAAGTCGAGGCGGCCTCTTCCTACGCCCGGTGCTGTCCCATCACAGCGACCCAATACTCCAGTCACAGGCGCGCTCAACTCTGCTTCTGTATCACCAGCATCGTTCTATGCGAGCCCTAAACCAATCCCACCACCGACGCGCTCAGCGACCATAGGGTCCAGCCACACCACTTATGTTGCGCCAGTCGATCCGCCGCCATATCGATCAGCCTCGGCTACAGGTTTCAGAGAGCCTGAACTTGTCCCCGAGGAACCAGAACAAACTCCCGTGACGTCGACAACCCAGAACCCGGGCACGGAATACTGGTACTCTGACAACAATTGGACCGAGGATTCCTGGAATCAGAGCAGCTTGAGTGGTTCCAACAACAACAACAACAACAACAACAATGGATGGAGTGGCGACTTTGGGAACTACAACCTGGGCTTCAACAGCGCCACGAAGGAGATCGTCACCATTGACGGACGCAGCGAGTGGGAGGAGAAGAACTGGTGGATCCCGTCCGTCCGCGACAGTGCACAACGCCCGGGCCCGGGGATGCTGCCCACTGTCCTCGCCGAGGAGCTGCACAACCCCGATCACAGCCTCTTTTCCGTGCACGTCACCAATCCCGACATCAAGCCCAACCCTCCGCCTGTCAGTGCGCCCCCCGCACCATCCGCCGAGGGCCCCGACACACAGGGCCCCGCACCCGCCCCTGCACGTAACGCCTGGGCATCCCCACCCTCCGCATCCGTCTCCCCGCCGCCATTATCGGCCTCCCCATCCACCTCAGCCTCGGCCTCGCCTCCCGCCGCCCCAAACACATCCACCACCGCCCCGCCCCCGCCGCCCCCCACAGAAAGCGACGTCCGCACGGCCGTCCCGCACCCGAACGCGTACTACTGCCCCAAGGAGAACGGGTGGGTCATACTTAGCTGGAAGTCGTCTGCGATCTCGCCGCCGTATGCGAGGTCGTTTGTGGAGCTGCAGCAGCAGCAGCGCGTGCACGCACATGCGCACCCGTTGCCGGACCAGGAGCGCCGTCGTAGGACGACGAATTGCCTCGGGGAGCAGGGGCAGCATGGGCAGGGGCAACAACAGCACCAGCACCAGCACCAGCACCAGCCCCTCCGCCTCTTCGACACGAACGGGCTCGTGCTCGCCAACTCGAACCCGAACCCGAACTCGCATTCGAAGAGGACCCATCACGCGAACGCGACGCACCACTTCCACAAATACGCCAGAGCGGTCGACGCGCACCGCCTCACGCCGCCGCTGCGCATGGAGGCGTGGGAGCGCGCGAAGCTCGTGCGCCGCGCGGCGACGATCATCGGGGGGGAGATTGACGTCGGGGCGTTGGGGGCGTTGGATCCGAGGGAGCTTGATGCGATGGAGGGGGTCGAGGGCGTGTGCTTGGGCGTCGGGGGAGACGCTGACGGAGCCGGGGACGGGGAGGGCGAGGGCGAGGGGGACGGGGAGGCAGGGGACAGGGACGCGGACGCGGAGGGCGAGGGCCGCCTGCTGGACCTGTACATCTGCTGCCAGTGTCAGCTCTACTGCGTCGCGTCCGGCGTCATCCCCGGCGTCATACCGCGCAAGTGCTTCGACGAGTTCGTGCGCGATAAGAGGAGTAACCCGCCCGTCGGGCAGACGGGGGAGGCGGCGGTGGGGGCGACGTTTGAGACGATTTTGAAGTGAGTGCACGCACGGCCTGGCCTGGTTATGGTTATGCTGATTGCACGTACACATACAGGGTAATCGAAAACAAGCTCTGGAAAGGCGAGAACCGCCTCCTCCGCACGGACCGCCCCCAGTTCAAGATGAAGATCGGCTGGGGCCCAAACGCGTGCGTGTCCCATCTCCCCTTGTGATACTGATATACTGATAATGTTGATCTAAAGACAAAAAACCCTCGAGGCGCTCGGGTTCACGGAAGAGTCCTTCGACGGGCAGCCCGCGCTGCGCCCGCCGCCGACGGACACCGCGAGCCCCGCCGGGCGCGCGAATCGCAGGAGGCTCCTGAGGGCGTGGGTCGAGGTTAGTGCGTGGTTGGCGGATTTCAGGCGGTCGAATGGTGCGTGCGCTTGCGTGTTTTTCGTTCGTTCGTTCGTCGTTGGCTCATTTTTACTTTTTACCCATTCGTATTCGTGCGTGCGTGCAGCTACGGTGTTCAGGGACCTTCCCGAGAAAAAGCAGCTGTGGGTGCAGATCGAGAGCGCAAGGGAGATGTACCAGACTGCTATCGGGGCGCATCCAGATCAGGGTATGTGCCGTAAAACGAAAACCCCACCCTAACTAACTCGACACGACACGACAGCCCGCCGCGGCGACCTTACCGGCACCCTCCTGCAAATAATGCAACAGCACCACCTGCACGACTGGGCCGCCCTCGGGCTCACGCCCATGTCCTACACGCCCGAGCTCCTCACGTTCGCGTACCACGCCCAGGCGCGGTGCGACCCCGCGCGGACGGTGGACTACTTCAGCGCGCTCACGGACCTCGTCGCGACGCTGCAGAGTTCAGCCTCGGCCTCGGCCTCGGACGGCGACGGCGCGCTCGCCCTCGCAGAGGTACTCGCGACCGAGCGGTCCCGGGACCGGTTCACGCGTGGGGACGCGCGCCGCGCGGCGGAGACGCTGGGGTTCGGGGAACATGGCGTGCTGGGGGTTGAGTACACCGAGGCGGACGTCCCCGAGGGGTTCCTGGCGAACGCGTGGCGCGAGTGCGTTAAGCGCGCGTGGAGGGACCCCGGCCCCGGCGGGGAGGGCGCGGAGCTGCTTCGGGCTGCGAATGAGGCGTTTAGGGTCCTGGCGGAGGAGAGGGGGAGTGAGGGGCTTAGGAGGGAGTTTGAGAGTTCGAAGAGTAGGGTTATGACGCCTGAGAAGGCGTATGATACGCTTGAGGTCCCGCGGGACGTGGATGATTTGATGCTGATTACGGTGTATAATATGCGGGTGGGTGTTTTTTCTTTTTTCGATGTTTTTGTCGAGGCGGTTGGTTGATTGATGGGTGCGATGTGGTTGTAATGTAGATGGACGAGTCGCCGTCGCAGATTGAGAAGATGAAGGACGCGATGGTCGTTATTGCCGAGGTGCGCGATAGTCAGCGGCTGAGGCAGTTCCTTGAGCTGGGACGGGATCGTATGTATCCTCAGTACTGTTCATGCGTCTGTATCTCTGATTGATTTATTCCCTCGACGCTCAGCTGGCGAAATCCACGAGCCCACCCGACCCGATCTACCGCGCGGGCTCAACCAACTGGGAAATACGTGTTATCTCAATTCACTGCTCCAGGTACGTCGAGTAAACGAATTTTCAGATATTGGCCAGTGTGCTGAACATGCTGTAGTATTTCTATACGATCAAAGACCTGAGAGAGGCGGTCTCGCCGATGTCGAAGCTGGATATGAAATCCGTCGAAGACGAAAAGTTCTCGGATGACGATCTGAAACGACACCGTGTGGGCGGCCGGCTCGTGACGAGGAGAGAGATCGTGCGGTCTAAGAAATGTACGTCACGTCCCTGCCTTGCCCTGCACGGGTCCTAGACTCCTAACGTCGTGGCGCTGACACTTCCACCCCGCCCCGCACCGACAGTCATCAACCAGCTCGCGGAGCTGTTCTTCCACCTCGAGTACGCGGACCAGGCGGCCGTCACGCCGAGCATCGACCTCGCGAAGCTCGCGCTCGTCACGTCAAGAGACGAGGAGGAGGACGAGGCGGATAAGGGCGGGACGTCGGACTCGTCGAACGATACGGATGCCACGCTTGTGGACGACGCGCTTGGGCCTGCGCCCGCGGCGCGGGTTGCACCGCCTGAAGACGCGCGCTCGCCTACGCTTTCCGCGTCGGCGTCGGCGTCGGTGCTGGGCAAGCGCTCGCGGGACGTCACGGTCACCATGTCAACGTCAACGGAGCGCCAGCCGAGCGTGATGGATCTCGATCTCGATAGCCCGGTGACGTTCCCCTCCTCGCCCACGCGGGAGGATATGACGCTGTCGAGCGCGTCGACGTCGAGGATGTCGGATTCGCCGCCGCCGTTGATGAGCTTGGAGCAGGATGGCCATGGCCATGGCCCGTCGATGCCGGAAGCGTCGGGGTCTGGAACGTCTCGGAATGGGCAGGGAGATGTGGAGATGAAGGATGCGACTGCTACTGCGGTTGTGGCGTCTGCGAAGCCGCCGCCTTTGCCCCCGAGAAAAGCGACCCAGACGTCGGATTCTGTTATGATGTTCGGTAAGAGCTGTGGTTGTATTTTCGGATGGGGGTGGATTGAGGCTGAGCGTTGGTTTTTGATTCTGAATTTAGGAAAGCAACATGATGTTGCGGAGTGCATGGACAATTGCATGTTCCAGATCGAGACAGCCTTGCTGAAGTTTGACGGTGTCAGCGATGGCGAGAGCTCGGATAAGACGAGTGTCGTCAAACGGTGTGTGCTGATAGATATCGTTCCTTTATCGTCAAAGCTGATGTGGTTCCACCGATAGGCTGTTTTATGGCAAGCTACGGCAACGTCTCACGGGCCCACAAGCCTCGCGCTCCTCTGCACACGAGAAGGAGGACCTGTTCTCACATCTTCCGGTTAATGTGACGAACGATGGCGTCGACATCTACGACGGCTTAAGTGGCTATTTTGATGACGTCGTTGAGTTCAACGGCGAGAAGCGGAGGATGGAAGTGACCCTTGTTGATCTTCCGCCAGTGTTACAGATTCAGCTCCAGGTATAGTTGCACCTTTCTTTGCCTTTTAATCCGAGATGTAGCTGATTATGGGATTGTAGAGGGTGCAGTTTAATCGAGAAACGCTACAGCCGTACAAGTCCCAGGCGTATGTCAAATTTGGCGAGACCATATACATGGACAGGTTTTTGGACAGTGCGGACCCTGAGAAGAAGGCGCGGTCGAAAGCCATCCAGGCACGGCTCAATACGGTTCGTGAGCGTACCCGCCTTTTGGTGGAAGGCAAAGTGAGTTGGTCTCTGTTATGTTACCATTTCTTTACTGATGAAGCGAGCGCCTAGGACACGCCGTTCCTCTCAGCCCTCGAGCATACTGCAGATCTCGTATCACGGCTGCCCGCTGACGTCGACGGGGTCGACGACGACCTTCGTTCAGCGCTGAGCGACGAACAAAAGGTCCTTAAAGATGAGATTGACGCGCTGCGATCTGAGGCGGACTCGTTGAAGGACGAGTTGGAGACGGTGTGGCGCGATGACACTGAGATGGCTTATGAGTTGACTTCGGTGTTCATCCATCGGGGATCGACGCCTTCGTTTGGGCATTACTTTTTCTATTCGCGGCATTTGCCTGATCAGCCTGATTCGTGGTTCAAGTATAACGATTCGGACGTCACAGTTGTTTCGAAGGAGGAGGTCTTGGCGGATACGACAGGGTCTACTGCCAATCCTTATTTGGTATGTTACTACTGCGTCTCTCACAGCTGCGAACTAATGGTTGGTTGGACGCATAGCTTGTTTTTGCACGCAAGGGCTCCGAGGTTGTCGACACCGTGAAACGATTTGACCCTTCAAAATTGGAGGATGCATGATGGGATGATTTGTTTCTCTATCTTATCCTATCCTATCCAGGGATGATGAAAAGATACCATACTCGTATGCAGGATATCGTGCACTCGTGCTTGCTTTCTATTTATTGCTCTCCGTTTCTCTATCAATGCCTGATGCTGCTGAATGAGTCCAGAGGTAACCTTCAAGCCTGGCTCCTCTTGTCCCCCTCCGCTCCGCACGGGCAAAACAAATCTTCGAATATTACGCCAGGGCGTAATACTTCATCGCGGGTTTGAGCAAATCGAAGCTTTGATCCACGCCAAAGTCCAGTGATACGAAGGGAATTGGAGATGGTCAGCATCGGCGATAGAATCGAGAGGTTGGTGCTGGTGCTGGGAAATGCTGGAGGCCTCCAAGAGTCATCTGGGATGGTGCAGAACGACAGTTCATGCTGAGCCAAGGTATAGAAAGAAGGCGATCGTTTATATTCCTCTAGTAGAACATTAGATACAACCTAGATGAGAACGAGATCACCAACATGAATCAATTGTGCTTGGGCTGTACGTCCGAGTTGATTTCCGTTGCAGAGGCTTCTTCATGATCGCCCAATTCCTTCATGATCCCGTCCAACTTTGTTAATATATCGTCAACCCTCGTCTCCACCTCCCCAGCCATGCCTTCAGCACTCTCAAGCCGTTTTAACAATTCAGCCAAATCCACATCCTCCTCCTCAGTGAGCTCAGTCTTCGAAAGGAGTGCGTCAAGACGCGCTATATCGGACGTTATCGTATTGAGTTGCGAGGCCGCGGCTGCGGTTGCGGTTGCGGTGTTGCTCATAGTCATGGAGGACGAGAGCAAGAAATTATTGATGACTAAGCATGTCGATGGTCTCGTTGAAACCACTACTCACTGATCTACTCGACTCGCTTCCGTCCGATTCAGTGGAGCAAACTGAACTCGATGCAGCGGTAAAGGAGGCTATAATTGCTTCGAAGAAAAATTCGACGTTCGAGGCGACGAGGAAGAGCCAGTGGGAGTTTACGCTGAAGAATGAAGTCTTCATCCTAGCCGTGCGTGCTCTTTGTATGCCTATTAATGGCAGTGCTGATTTCTGTGTAGGCAACTGAGGGGAGTGCAGCTGGGAAGGATGGGAAGAAAGCGTATTACAGTGCACTCTGTCGCCTGCTTGATGTTATCCTTACATTCACTGAACAAGGCAAGTCACTTAGCCCCATGTTTACACGTTCTTGAGCGGCGTCTTTCCCCTGGGCGAGAGGAGTGGTGTGAATTTGCGGGGAGAGTATGGTCCTGTATGGGAGGGTGTCGGGGACCATGGACGGAAACGTTCGACGTCAGAGGAGGAGCAAGAAGCCGACAGAGATGCGATGCTGGTGGATGCGCCGACGGGTGGTAAGGCTGCAGAGGCTAAGAAAAAAGAAGGTGAGCCTCAAATCCTGAAGACGCGGTTTGATGCGATTTTATGCTCATAATATAACTATTATAGACATATATGACACATTCTGGAGTCTTCAGCTGCCATTCTCGAAACCACCGCTATTTGCGCAGCCTGAGACGTTTCCTCAGTTCAAGGAATCCGTGAACAAAGTCCTTCCTATCATCAAAGAGGCGACGGCGAAGGAGCGTGCTTTGATGGGAAGTAGGTCGAGTTCAGGTGCCTCGACTACGCTCAAACGCAAACGAGAGCCCGAAGCCGAGGAAGTTAACAGTACAAATCAAGATTACTTTTTCGCCAAATTCCTAACGAGCCCAGATCTTCTTGACCTAGAGGTACATCGATAGCCATACTTTCCCGTGAATACTACTAATATTGTGCTACCTAGATTGCAGATACCCACTTCCGGAGACAGTTCCTATTCCAACTCCTGGTCCTTTTGCACCATCTTATGACATTCACACCTGCTGCTAAAGCAATTTGGACCGCCCAGAATAACCGTGCGCTGCAGATGGAGTTCACGCTCGAGACTGCCGATGCACAGTGGGTTCAGGACACCATCAATCGGGTCATGGAGGAGCTTAGGCAGACTACGCCGAATGGCCGGGCGTTCAGTGACGCGGTGAGCGTGATCATGGAGCGGGAAAAGAATTGGGTTGGGTGGAAGAACCACTTGTGCGCGCCTTTTGATAAGGCACCTGTGACGTTTTCACTTGGGGATGATGGCAAGTTTGGCACGCTTTTTGAGGCGACGAGTGGAGACAGGGCGAAGATGAGAGAGCCTCCAGAAGACCATCCTTGGAGTCATGGATCGGAAGCGCTGTCTGAGATATGGGAGATGGGCTGTCGTGGGCTGACAGACTTGGAACAACCCTTCCAGTAAGCTCACTTCCAAAATTTCATATTCAGACTCTCAATATTCATTTCATAGACCCGGAGATGTGAAAGACTTTGTCAAGAAGATCAAGATGGAAGATCAGAGGATCGAATTGCGCAAGAAGCAACTTGCGAGGCTGCGGCCTCCGCCTCCGCCTCTGAAAAAGGAAGAGACCCCGGCGCCGATGCCACCAGTGAAAGTAGAAGTTACCCCCGCCCCCATGAAGGTAGACGAGCCTTCGCCCTCCAAACCATCAACACCCGCCCCCGCTCCCCCTCCATCCGACACCCTTGCCGCACCGCAACCTCAACTTGCAAATGCAGGTGCCTCGCCTCTCCACCCCTCGCTACCGCCAAAACCGGGCTCAGCTCCTCTGAAACCACCGACGCCAGTACCAACACCGACGCCGACGCCGACGGCAACGACAGCACCAGCACCGGCAGGTGGTGAGGGCAGCGAACAACAGGCTGCGCCTACCCCTGCACCCGCACCCGCACCTGCACCATCTCCCACTCCCGCTCCCGAGGAGCCCAAACCCAAACCGAAACCAAAAGCGGTGGTCTTGCCTCCAGACCCGATGATTGCGAAATACGAAGAGGCAAGTATCATCCATTTACTCCTGCCCCATGTTTCAATAATGATAACTCTTTTTTTTCTATCATTACAGAATAAACAACGCTGGGCGTGGATCGCCCTTCGTACGGCGCGCGATCAGTACCTACAACATTTCGGTAAAATTGGGACGGGTGATATCGAGCTGCTCGCGAAGGAGATTGAGGAGGAGAAGACAAAGCAGGAGAAGGAGAGGCTGCAGAAAGAGAAGGGGGAGGAGGTCAAAGGGGGTGACGGGAAGGGTGAGGAGGGGGTTGGGGAGGAAGGCCTAAGTGTTGTCATGAATGGGGTTAATGGGTCGTGCGTGGCTGACAATGGAGATGACGGTGCAGCGGCGACGACGGTTGTGGAGAAGGCGGAAGGTGAGGATGTGAAGATGGAGGAGTCATAGGTTATAGTATATTGTATTGGGTGACAGGGGGCGGAATTTGAGCCTTGAAAAACAACTTGAGGACTTCAGAAAAATTGATAATCAGACATTATGGTCACCGACCATGCGCTGATGTTAGTGCTGCGATCATGAATGACAGGCGGGCTCAGATGTCGAATACAGACTTCTGTTCAGGCGAAGATATGTCATGGTATCTATGTTTGAACTATATGGGATAGCAATTGAGTGCAAAAATTCCGAAGATGACCGACAAGACAGCATGACTGACAAAAAACGTGCTTTTCGACCGCATGAATGGCAAAACGCTGCACGTAGTAGCGGGCCGGATGGGAAGGATTGAAGGTTACGGGGAATGGAGAGAAGGGGATTGATGGCGATCACTATGATTTGATAAAACAAGCCCTGGATTTGAAGAAACGACTCACTTTTCTTGAACACCATGCCCGAAGCTCTCAAAGTGCGCTCCTGCCCTTTCTTATCCCATCTGATTCTGAATATCACTATAGAACGTCCTTGTCACTGGCGGCGCGGGCTACATTGGTCCGTTTGAACCATTAACAAGTCATCAGTGTCGTCTCAACGTTCTTTAGGCTCGCATGTCGTCTACGCGTTGCAGAAGACGCGCCGATTCAAGGTCATTTCTATCGACAACAGCCACAATTCCTACCCCAAAGCACTCCAGCGCGTCTCTGAGCTGTCAAAGCGCGAGCTGCCACCGAATCCCACGGATCTCGAAATTCAGAGCACTGAGATCGACTCTCATCATTGTGACTTGACCCAGCCAGATCAGATCAGAGCTGTATTTGAGAAGTACGGAAAAGGTGGAATTTATGGTGTCATCCACATCGCTGTGCGTTTTTCAATACCTTGGTGCAGATCTGGCCTTACATTTTTATAGGCGTACAAAGCCGTCGGCGAATCGACCGAAATTCCGTTGACCTACTATGCTAACAATGTAGGAGCAACTGTATCGCTCCTGCAGACTATGGCCGACTTTGAATGCTTCCGTATGGTCTATTCCTCCTCTGCAACCGTGTACGGCACGCCCCCGATCATCCCCATTCCCGAAACAACACGGTTACAAGCAGACAGCCCCTACGGAAAGACCAAAGTCATGTCTGAAACGGTCATCGACGACCTCTGCCACTGTGCGCACCCATTCTCTCAACACGATTATCTCAATCAGTACTCACCACGCACCCCACAGCCGACCAGCGATGGCGCGCGATCTCTTTGCGGTACTTCAACCCCGCTGGAGCACACCCCTCTGGCGACATAGGCGAGGACCCCCGCGGGCGCCCAGGCAACCTTCTTCCTCTTCTTGCCCACATGGCTATCGGCCGCGTTAAGGAGTCCGTCCTCAAGGTCTTCGGCAACGACTACCCCACGCCCGACGGAACCTGCGTTCGGGACTACCTGCACGTCATGGACCTCGCGGCGGGACACCTCCTTGCGCTCGATGCGCTCGAGTCGGAGTCCAAGATCTTCGCGCCCGATACGAAGGCGTTCTACAAGGCATATAACCTCGGCAGGGGACAGGGGTACAGCGTGCTTCAGATCGTGGAGGCTATGCGTGAGGCTACTGGGTTTGACTTCAAGCAGGAGGTCATCGGGCGGCGGTGCGTTTCCCTTTCTCTTTCTCTTTGTCTTTTTTGATCTTATCTGGGTTGTTCTGTTTAACAAGACGTGGCGACGTACCGGATCTTACAGCCGATCCCGCACTCGCAGAGAAAGAGCTGGGCTTCAAGGCCGCGCAGAACCTTCCTACCATGTGCAGGGACTTGTGGAACTGGCAAACTAAAAACCCTCAGGGATACTCTGGCGATGATATATGTCTTGTGTTATACGATAGACCAAATCGAGGATTAGTTTCTGAGAGCTATCCGCAAGGTTATATATTCCAACGGTCAGCTGTGTGATTATGAATATAAGCATAAGCAAGTTTTTTCAGGTTGCACAATGTGTTGGATAACAATTATACCTGTAGTATACCGTAGATTGCGCCTGACTCGACAAGGAGCGCCAAAAGGCGCCATACTTTGAATATCTTCCGATGATGAGTATCTGTCAGATGTCTACGCGTGAATTTTAAATGATGCCTTTTGTCCACCGTGACGAAGATTCAGAAAATAAATGGTATACACTGTCAAATCGTCGCACCATAAGGTCCATCCGATGATGGCTGTGGCAAAAAGGTTTGTTGCAAACGAAAGCATAACGGATGCACAACTGATGTTGGCCGCCAGATCATTTCCATATTTTGCTGCCACCTCTTCGATGGCGGGAATTGAGATCAAGGCCTGGGAAATTATTGTTGTCACTTTTAAATCGCAGAAGATTCAGCCGCACATAACTGGACAACAGCAAGAGGACATACCAAACGAAGAAAACCACAGGATACTAGTAATATATAAGGCCCATCGACGCTTCTCGAAGATGACCCAGGCCCGCCATAGGATAAAACCATCATTGATCACAGGCTAAAAGCTGGGCGTTGAGTACGTCAGACATCGAGCCACAATCATTGCACCACTTACAGTAATGTTGTGCATCCAATTCCCGACTGCAGTCAGTGGGAAAGTCTTATGATCATAAGTTGTGAACATTGCGCTGAGAGGCAGGTTATGTGGCGTTAAATTGTTCATGAGCATCTGGTTAATAATTATAGTGATCAGGAGGTTTGTAGTCGAAGCTACGAAACCTAGCGAAACGATTATCAATTGTATCCATGATCGGCGTCTTGGTCACCTCGTGAACTGTCTATCATATACGCAAAGACTGACTTGTCACTCACTTGGTAAGAATGATGATGACCAAAACAAAAAGAGGGCTAGTAAGCACTGTGGAGATAG
>JABAJV010000081.1:0-38729 GCA_018854895.1 Tricholoma furcatifolium
CCCGTTTTGGATTCGCTATTTACTTGATTTCCTTAATCTGGAGTCGCTATTCGCTAAATAATCTTAAAATGGAAAAGATGACCAAAAAGAGAAAAGGGTCTGATCACAAATGTTGAGCCCATTTTCGCAAGCATCCATCCTCAATTTTGTACCATTTGCCATAGACCTGCAACACCGCTGCATCCACTCTCGGAAACGGGACATAGGTGAGTGATAATCCCCTCCCTCTCTCTTTCTCTCCTTCCCCCTTTCCTTTTTGGGAATTTATTTATTTATTTTTTTAAACTGCCCCCAACATCAGTATCGAGCCGAAAGTCAAAACTGACCATTGTGTGGGTGCACGTGACGCGAAATCGGTCACATGGAAACCGGACCCCCATAAGAACCCACTACTATCGTAGCGGGAATCATGGAATTTTCATTGCTGCTTTTTGCTGTCATGACGCCTTGTAAGCCAAGTGTGACTGGATACAATGTTCCCTTGGTCTCGCACACGAATTGAAAGCCTCAAGCCGCAAGCCTCTTGCTGTATCGTTGATCTCCGCAGCGCAAGGACTCATGCCCAGAACATCCGGATACCAAACCTCAAAACTTGAGCTTGAAGTTCCAGCATAAGCCCACGTTCTGTTCAATAGAGTTCAAATGCACAGGGAAGGCTTAATCAATACATTTAGCAGGTCTACACAAGTATAGATCTAGCACTCTCTAAAACGACGACGTAAGAAGCGTTGTACACTTGCATATCGGGGTAAGGGGCTCGCCTCAATATTATGCCATTATGAACTATGAAGGTGGTGGTGGAGGCGGAGGTGCAGCGTCACTTGGCGGCGGGGCGGGTGGAGCAGCAGCAGCTCCATATGCTGTAGGATCATACCCTTGTTGGGCATAATACTGGGCATATTGTTGTTGTTGGCTTGCTTGCCATTCCTTAAACTCGGGCGAGTTCACATCGTAGCCATATGCCGCCCTGGAACGAAATATTAAAGTTGATTCATATTTTGTATTGAACTAAGACGTACCAGTAAGCAGCATAGGCGTCGGCATCAGTAGCAGCAGGTGGACCAGCGGCATATTGTGCCGCTGCATCACCCGCTGGTGTTCCAGTGGGTGGCGGAGGCGGTGCTTCTCCAGGTGGTGGTGGTGGTGCAGCACCTCCATGAGGCGCATAGCCCTGCTGTAATAAGTTAGTTTTTTTTTTCTTTTTTAGATCGAATAAAGTTTGTCACATACGCTCATTGCGCTGTAGGCAGCATATTGAGCTTGGGCTTGATGAAGTTCCATTTGTTGCTGTTGTACGACAACCGCGACTTTCGCGTGCTCCTGTCTCACAACAAGTAGAAGGTCCTCTGTTAATACTTTTGCGCGAGCCACCTGTGGCTCTTCTGGGCCTCTATAAAATGCATTAGCGAAGGAAAGGAGGTCCAGAAAATGTCTCATCCTACGTTATATGTATATATAATGGAACTGGTTCTTCTTGCCCAGTCTGTTGAAAGTTAAACAAAGGCCCACTAAGCACAAGATGAACCAACCTCTTGATCAATAAAACCTGATCCAATTCCTTTTATCTGTACACGCGTAGACGTCTCGGCTTGGATATACTTGACGAATGATCCCTGGGAAAATGTAAGCGTTGAACATCGCAACAGAAATATGAGAGTACACACAGATGGCCCAACAACCTTCGCCCTTACGTTAAAGTTTCGTATTGAATCCAAGTTAACTGGAAGTTTCTCCTCAGGCCATTTCCTCTGTCAAAGGCAATATCAGTATTCATGTCGGAGATGGAGTTCAACCCTCGACGTACTCGCTCCCTTTGCCTATCAGCCTTGTTTTCCACTAACGAGCCCATGTCAATAGCAATGAGCTCATTAACTTTGTCGATAGCCTTTTGCAGAGACTCCTTCGTATGTGCGGATATATGGATATACAACGGTGGGTCCCTCTCCGTTGCCTTGCTCCTGTCTGGATACCACACACCCTTCGTTGACACAGAAGCGCCAGTTTCCTCATGAACCTACCGTAAACAAAGACGAAGGCGCTATTAAACTTCCTCGACAAAAACTAAATATGGATGCTCACCTGTTCCTGCGTTGAACCCTTCGTCAAAAGATACCGATTTCTCACATCGTTGATATCAATATCATGCGTGTATTCGCCGTCGTGGAGGTCCTTCATGCCAACGCCGTTAGCAAACTGAGCAGCGATTTTGGCAGCAATGGCAGCTGCGGCTGCAGCAGCATCAGACGCGGTTTTCGACTCCTCAGTTTTAGCGACTTTTGTCACAGTCTCTTCATCTCCCTGTGCTGGCTGATCCCACTTGCGTTTTGACGACATGGAGGTTGTTGGATGAAATAGAGGTGAGTGTGTGAGGAAGGATCGTTGTTGTTGCGTATTTGTACACTATCATGAAGACACCAACGTGCTGTTGACCGTGACGGTTGCCCAGGTGAATATGCTGGTTAAAAACTCGATATATTGCATACTAGTACACCATACGGGATTGTCTAATCGCTACACGTTAATACGAGAGGAGACTGTCTTAAATTAATTAATATCCGTTTGCAGAACTACGCCTGACACAAGCGCTGGCGATTGAAATCATCCAACAGTCGCAGTGAGCAGTTCTGAAATATCAAATGACGTGTTTCCAGCGCCGTCATTGACATCGGTAGGGGCAGGGGTAGTCGTCGGCGCGAGGCTGAACGAGAAGCCAGCCTGGATAGGGGTGGTAGTTGAAGTAGGGGTAGGGGTAGCATTACTCAGGGCGCCAGAAGTGGACAAAAAGATGGAGGGGGTCGACGAGGGGGTGGCGGGAACCAAAGTAATAACTGTCCCCTGACTAGATACCGAGGATAATACAGAGCTTGATGAGGATTGAATCGCCGTCGGCACGGAAGTGAAGAAGATGAATGAGCTCGTTGTACTAGTGGTTTGCGCAGAGGAAACACTCAGAGAGGAAGCACTAGGGACGGTCGAAGCCTCACAGCCAACTGTCACAGTAACAGTAGCAGTGGCCATGACTGTTACTGTAGGAAGACCATCCGAACCGATTATAACTCCAGTAGGATTCACGATGATGGTGCTAATGGCGGTGGTGGGTACCGAAGTGACTGTAGGAACACTTTCTGACACTGATGTCGACGTAGTAAGTGCGGTGCTTATTGCTGAAAGGGTAGGAGTCGTAGATGAAACGGCAGGAGAGGTGACAGTAACCAAGACTGTGGCCACAGGCTCCGAAACACTAGCCGAAGAGCTAGACGTAGAAAATGTCTGAAGTTGACGTTTGTAGCCTGCACCTCCATTCATGATTACAGTCGTGGAAGCCGCTGATGTCGATTGGATGAGACTGGCGGCGATGGGGGAAGATGCAGACCCAGAGGAAGTGGTAGAGGTCGCTAATACAGGTGTAGGTGGAACAGTAACCGTAATGGTAACTGTGAGGGCCTCTTCCTGGACGGGGGCGGTAGAAGTTGCAGATACAGGAACAGAAGACGCAGAAGCGGTGGCTGTCATTGTACTATCTTGACCATTATCATCCTCGCAGCCATCGTCCGAATCACCTTTGCTCGAGCTGTCGTCAGCGCTGGTGTCGTCCGTACCATCATCTTCACAATTGTCTCCATCATTGTCAGTGGATGAGGTTGTCGTTGTAGCGGTTGAATTTGCAGTCGTTGCGGTGGAGTTACCAAAGAGACCACCATCAACACCAGTGGCAACGAACCGCTGAAGAGCGTCACTTTGGCTATCACAGGAAATTGCGGTTCCAGGTTTGTTGACCAAGGGAAGGGCAAAGCATTGTAGACCACTGGCACAGCTAGTAATTGCCCATGTACCCGACACGCACTGTGCGAAGCCATTGTTGACGCATGCCATCGAACCGTCTGAGTTGATGATGGACTGAGCAGATGAACGGGCAACAAAAGAGTGTAGACATACCTGTGCATGAATCGGATGCATTGAGAGTGGAAAATTGAACGTTCAAATTTTGCGCATCAAGCGCATTTTGTTGTTGAAATGAAACTGACGAGGTTGCGTTTGTCGTTGTGGAATTGGAGGCATCTCGAGGTGTGAAAAACATTGGGGCACCTCTAACTGGGGCCAGGACAGCGAAAAAGGTTAGACAAAGCAGAGGGAGTGCTGGGTTGAAAGATAACATGGCTTGTAAGATAAATTAAAGGATCGTTGGACAGACAAGAGCTCGTGGAGGTCGTGGAGGGCAGTCTACGGAGCACCTGGCTCTCTGAAATTCGTTCCGGTTCAGAAACCAAGAAGATTGGAAGAGTGACAAAAGGTTGGGAAGATGCAGACAACAGTCGCAGTTTATATATGGAGAGAAGCAAAATAACAATGGCCCGGCCCCATTGTCGTGGTTACCACTGCGCAAGTCGATGTCACTCGATGAAAGACAAGTTAACGTTCTCATTGTTCTCTGAACAAGATACAAGACCTGATCTAGGGTTAGGGCTTACAACAAATCCACTTCAAGGCACATATGTAGAATTAAATTATGCGTACACTGCTATACCGACTATAAATTCCTCGTTCTACTGTGGCGATACCAACTCATAGCCGTCTCTTCTTCTTGAACGTCGGCATCCCAGCCTCAATTGTGTCATCGTCCCTATCCTTGTCATCTCTTCCTCCTACGCTCTTATGCTTCCGCTTCCCACTGCTCCGCCTTTCAGCTTCCTCTTGCTTGAGCTGTGTTATTGCAACCCTTCCAGCCTCGTGCACACGTTCCTTTAGCAATGCAATCTCCTCCTTGTCAGTAGGATACTCCTCCAACTTGCGCTCCAGCACCGTCTCAAGGCGTAACATAACCTCCGCGTCGTATTGAGTGACTAAAAGGATAGATTTTCCTGCCCGTCCCGCTCGCGCAGTACGGCCAACACGATGGACGTAATCTTTCGAATTCGTTGGACAATCATAGTTAATAACAACGTCGACTTCATGGACGTCCAAGCCCCTAGAGTGCAAGTCATCTTAATCCAACTTTTCGGTCTTACACGGTAAGAAAAACACTTACCGGCTGGCTAGATCTGTAGCAACAAGGACGGTACTCTTTCCACTCTTAAACCTATTGAATGCACCTAATCGTTGGCTCTGAGTGAGTTCTCCGTGAAGGGGAACTACCTGGAACCCAAGGGTACGAAGGATCATACTGAGCCTAAAATGAAAGAATTAGAGAGCATGCACTACGATATGAATGAAAATCGATTCCCACCGTTTTGTGGTGTCTACGGTTCGAACAAAGACAATGATAGAGTTCTGGGCCATGGAGTTGATAAGATATACTAGCATGACTTCTTTGGCGACCAATGGGCAAAGTACGTAGTACTGAAGTAATGTGTCTACGGTTTTGTACCTGCAAAAAAGTTCACAAAAGTTGGCGCGGGATGTTATATGCGTACTCACTTGAACGATGAGACATCGACACGAACAGGATCAGAGAGACTTGCACGTTGTAATTTCGAAACATTTGCGGTCATCGTCGCTGAGAAAAGATATGTACAACGTTCTTTGGGGATAACTTTCAAAATGTCTGTGATGGCCTCTTTAAAGTCCAAATCCAACAGTCGGTCGGCTTCGTCCAACACCTGAGAAACAACAAATTTAGCAGGAGTCAGTCGGCGAGGTATACACTTCTTACCAGATGTTTTAACTGCCGCAAACTGAAGCCCTTCGTCGACTTTAGATGATCGATCAGTCGTCCAGGCGTTGCAACTATTATGTGAGGTTTTCTAGCCAATCGTAGGGCCTGTTGAACCCGGTCATCGTCTCCACCGACAATTACGACTGAACGAACGCCGATATCTGCACCTATCGCCTCAAACTGTTCAGAAATCTGATAGGCCAGCTCTCGAGTAGGGGAGAGAACGAGCGCGAAGTACCCTTGAGGATCGTCCCATAGGCGGTTCAGGATGGGTATGGCGAATGCCGCTGTCTTGCCAGAACCTGTTGGTGCAATGCCAATGATATCTCGGCCAGACAAAGCTGGGGGAATGCATTGTGCCTGTATTTGGGTCGGTGTGGTGTATTTGAGCTTTTCTAGAGCTTTCAAGAGTGGATCACATAGTCCTAAGTCGAGAAACGATTTTGTTTCCATCAGGTTGGTTGTAGTAATAGTAAAGAATTTTGCCCAAATAAATGCACGTGACCATTTTATTGAATTTGTCGCGACCCTTGAGTCGCTAGACGCGACGTTCAACGTTCAACTCCAACTTCCACAATGCACCTCTCGGACGAAATTATCAAGGAGATCTTATCTCCTGCCTTTAGAGATTCCCGCCGCCAACGGAGTGTTGAAAATTGCCCGTCCTTGCAGACATTGACAGAGTAACTGGGGTACGTATAATTAGCATCGTTTGCAGCTGTAGTATTGTCGTTAACTATTTCCATACTTTCTTGCACGTTCAGGCTACAACTGCCATCTGCGTTACAGAGCCCCATTCTACTTTGTCTGCTCTCACCTTCACTAGACAAGTCTCGTGAGCGGTCCTCGGCCCTTTTGTATCCATTCCTACAGCTGATCCGCGCCTCCAGCTTAGGACAAATCAAGATAGCCTTCAAGTTCCTCGGTGAGGTCGATTTTGGACTATACCCGTCCTTACAGGAAATAATGGTTCATACGATCGAATGGCCCAATAATGAGTGAGGTTTCTTATTCCTTTCTTCTGCCTTTTGCATTAATTCGTCCTGAAGACGCGAGAGATAATGAAGGGATACAAAGCTTCTTGGGTTACTTGGACGACGCGTTTGCTACAGTGGAATATTAAGCTAACTGACGGTGAAGGGCGTTAATGGAAATCTAGATTGCAGTGATTGAAGTAAGCAGACCTCTGACGCTATTAATACCAAGGTATGCTACCCATAACTCCACCCAATTATACCATCCTGAATATAATACCTCTCAAGACTACAAAACTTCAAGTTGTTTGTGCGTTATTTTACATTAGAATTATACCACCAATACAGGATATATACGGGCACAGAGAAACGAAAGTCTATAGTGATAATAATAGCGTATCAGCGAGGTAAGGTGGCGGTTTCAGACTCGTCCTTCTCCTTGGCCTCCACCTCGCCAGTTTTTTGGAAAGCTCCCTCCTCCCGCAGGCGCCTTCGGCGTGCGCCTGCAGCAGATTCGCGACCAAGGAGCGTCGTGCGTCCCTATTCAAAGCGAAGTCGGTCAGTCCAGTCAACACCAAAACACGAATGAACTGACCTCTTTGAATTTCAAGTATACAAGGGTGACCATAACAGCGAGCCAATAGAACACGTATGACAACACTGATCCCTCTAGATACCATGCAATACACATCAGGCTCATAAAAATCATTTGATAGAAAGTTCACTTACGCGTGGCGTTGTTCGTCCAACCAAAGAGAGCGTTGAAGATAGACCAGCCTTGGCCACCCGTGTTGTTCTCGGGGCTGCAGCAATTAAGATGCCAGACGTTGCCTTGAACCTTGTAGGATCCTGGGCCAGTTCCTCCGGAATCATCAACGTCAGCACCGAGGAGGGTGTTGAACGCATTTTGTTCGAATTCGCCGATGGCCTTGCTGAAAAGACCAGCGCCAATGAGAAGGATGAAGTTGGTCATGACCACCAAGAAAATGGTAAGCGCTGGGGACAGATTAAAGTCAATACACTTCGATGATGAGCAAAGAGAAAGCCCACGAACTCGATCGGCTTGCAAATTGGTAAATGAGGAAACCGCAGACAAGGCCACAGATAATACCAACGATGGCGGCGATTGGGATAGAGGTCGCGCTCTGCCCAAGTGACACGCCGCCGACGAAGATAACAGCCTCGATACCTGGGACAATTTCATAAACATTTGGAGGTAATGCAATGGAAGCAGGCCGAACCTTCTCGCAGAACAGTGATGAGAGGCAGGATGAAAAGGACCCACTTTCCAGTCCGTGTTCCGCCGTCAACAACTGCAAGCAAGGAGTTAGGAAACGGGGGTCATTATTTTAGGCTCCAATTCTTACCTTGCTTCTTGTCAAAGGCATGCATCAACTTCACGCGCCATTTGGCCTTGGCTGCAATCACACGATAAGCGATAAGGTTCCCAAAAGCAAAACGCCAGCATACCGCGATCCAATTTGAGCATAGTGATGCCCATAACAAAGATCATGAGAGACGCGATTAACTCAAAGATACCTTGTTGAGGTTAGCATGGAGAAAAAGGCATTTACGCTAAAGGGAGCATAC
The DNA here is from genome assembly GCA_018854895.1 of Tricholoma furcatifolium. Lineage (NCBI taxonomy): Eukaryota > Fungi > Basidiomycota > Agaricomycetes > Agaricales > Tricholomataceae > Tricholoma > Tricholoma furcatifolium. Next base: position 8,218 of record JABAJV010000081.1, read on the forward strand.
CTTCCCATAAGGATTCTGACTTTGCCCAGAGATCAGAGGCTTGGGTAAACCATACCGCGATGAAACTAGCAGACAAGTTAGTTTAGTGGTGAACCGAGTGTCGAAAAACGCGTACGCTGCGCCAATAGCCAATGCAATTAGGAGGCCCAGTGCTCCGCCAGCAAAAATCTGACGATCAACTGTCAGGCGAGGATACATATAGATGGCCCAACGAGCTCACCTGAATGCGTAGTTTTCGAATGAGCATTCGGCGGTGAGCCGTGTCATCCTCGGGGTCCGACGCGCTGTCCGAACCTTTTTTGCTGTCCTCGTCGATGGTGCTCTGCGTAATAGTAGGGGAGCCTATTGGGTCATTGAGAACGATCTGCTCAACGAGACCAAGGAGGACGGAGATGATAATGGCAGCCTCAAGGGTCTCTCTGAAGACAATGAAGAAGATGGGGACGGAGAAGAGGCCCTTGGCCATCTTTCAGAGAACACGAGGGGAGGGAGGGGGAAAGGAACTCAGAAGACATGTTAGGTTGCGAAGGGATGATATATGGGAAATTACATTTAAGGCCCATATTCCGATGGGGCCGACCAACATGGCTGCAGATCTATTTTTCGGACTCATCTGATAATTTTTCGTAAGATGATCTGATAAAGAAGGGTCTTATCAGATGACAGATACGTGATCGGAAAATTTTATCTGATAAGATGAGAAAATTTTGCTCCTTGGCCCTCCGCAGTAACCACAACCATGCTTTAGACTGTCGGCCCGTCCTCGAGAACCTTCACAGTATTCCTGAAAGACCCGACTTGGCATATTTTCGCCCATTTTCTCCCACATTTCCATCCGCTCATGAGAGATTGAGAGATGTTAGGATTTTATCTAAGCGTACAACGTGTGTGCAGACAGGTGCTACACAGAGAAACGTGTGAACAACCGATCACATTGTATTGATCACCTGTTTCTCCTTTTGCTTGAATGGCAACAGGTCCGCCGTCACGGCTTATCAGATAATCCTTGTTGTAATCTTCCCTGCACCCGTCCTCATAAGGTTCATATGAAAGATGCCTGCCCGTTCCTTGAGCCGAACACCTTTCCCTCGCCCTTGGCCCCATGAAGCTCGCAAAGCTTGGCCTCCTCCTTCCTTTGGCAACTCCAGTTATTGCTGGAGTTCAAGAGCGATGGTGGAACCTTACATGGGTCGACAATGTCAATCCTGATGGTTTGTTCCCCCGTCGAGCTATCGGTGTCAATGGAACATGGCCGTCAGTGTCTCCTTGTTCAGAAGATTCTCAAGTATAACTGATTTTTTTGTACAGACCTCCCCCAATGGACGTTTCAACGAACGATTCGTTGGTTGTGCATGTGACCAATAGCTTGGATGCTCCCTCTACCCTGCATCACCATGGAATGTTCTTCAACTCAACGTCTTGGCTGGATGGAGCCCAAGGCGTCTCTGAATGGTCAGTCATGTTCATGTTCTGATGGAGATCAGAAATTCACATATACTTCTATCAACAGCGGCATTCCACCTGGTGGTCAGTTCGACTACGAAGTTGCTGTTAATTCTTCGGGCCAGTGGGGAACCTACTGGGTTCATGCACATGCTCAGGTCAGTATTTTTTCTCGTCGCTGCCTTTGTTTCGAGTCCGTCTAACGTCATTAATAGGGCCAATATGTTGATGGACTCCGTGCTCCATTGGTACTTCACCCTCCAACTGAAGTATACTCTTACGATGAAGAGTTCACTGTGATCCTCGGTGACTGGTACCATGAGGAACACTCTGTCCTTATCAAGGAATTTATCAGCATCGCTAACCCAGGTGGTGCTGAACCTATTCCCGGTATGGTTTATTTTGCTTTGCATCTATATTTGCTTTTGACATTCAATTCATTCTCTTTTAGACGCTGCACTGATCTACTTTGCTCAAAACGCGTCTTACCTTGGACCTGTATCTGGCACAACATCGTCTGCTGTAGGCTTCAACGAGAATGCTACTCTCCCATTCGAGCCAGGCAAGACCTACCGTCTTCGTATCATCAACACCTCCGCATTTGCTGCTTTCTATTTCTGGATCGACGGCCATGATATGAGCATCATCGAAGTTGACGGCGTGCGTTTTGATAACCTCTAACACATGGCTAACACATGACTTACATGCCTGATAGACTGATGTCGAGGAATACCCCATTGACCTCATTGGCATCACTGTAGCCCAGCGCTATTCTGTTTTGGTCACTGCCCGTAATGACACTTCTGCCAACTGGGCTATCCATGCCAATATGGACACCACCATGTTCGATAAGGTTCCTGCCACATTGAACCCGAGTGCGTATGGTTTCTCGCGTCTTCCCCCCTAGCTGCTAACGACCTATCTCAGATGCGACATCCACCATCACCTACTCATCATCCGCATCCCTCACAAATCTTGGCTTTGTCGACGAGTACCACGATGTCAACGACACTTCCATCGTACCCGTAGTTCAGGTTCCCTCAGTACCTTCGACGCGTACCATTGAGCTTGAGTTCGAGTTCGACACCATGAACGACGGCACGAACCGCGCTCTGATTAACGGCATCACGTACAATTCACCTCTGGTTCCAGCCGTTCTCTCCGAGTTCACCCTCGGAGATAATGCCACAGTCGCTGGCGCTTACGGTCCAACCACCTTTGTCCTTGACCACTTGGATGTCGTGGACATCGTGATCAAGAACGCAGATACCGGTAAACATCCTTTGTAAGTAATAGTTTTTTCTTGCCGATGTTTCTTTTTTAATCTGCGGACACGAATAGCCACTTGCATGGACACAAATACCAGATTGTCGGGCGTTCGGCGAACTATTCCTCAGATGACCCCACCCAAAACCCACCCCTCGTGCAAGTACAATCAAACCCTATCCGACGCGACACTGTCCAAATTCCTTCCGGATCATCTGTGACCTTGCGCGTCATAGCTGACAACCCTGGCGTGTGGTTCTTACACTGTTAGTTTTTTCTTTCTCTCCCCGTTTTTCTCCGGATGCTCATGTTCGTTCAGGTCACATCGAATGGCATTTGGAAGCCGGGCTTGCCGTCCAATTCGTCGAAGCGCCTCTCATCGCTCAACAACTTGGCAGCCCTCCACAATCCTTGATCAACAACTGTCTCGCTCTCAGCCATCCTGTCTCTGGAAACGCCGCTGGTCACGCGTCAACTACAGATCTTACAGGTCTTCCACTAGGCCCGTACGAACAAATCCTCGGCTGGCGCCCGAAGGGCATCGCCGCCATGTTCGGATGTGTACTAACCGCAGTCTTGGGAATGGCGAATGTGACATGGTATTCAGCTGGCGGACAGATGACTGACGAAGAGGTAGAGGATGAGGTCAAGCAAAAGATTGCGGCCAAGGAGGCTAGGAGGAAGAAGATGTTTAGATTTATCAGGAGGAAGGAGGACTAACAGGCTTGCTGCATGTCTTTGTCCAAGCCCCAAAAAGACGCTTCGCGTTGTGCTAATTATAATTACGAGTCTTGTAACATAGCTGCATGCTGTCATTATATCGTTTTTTCTAGTATTGCTTGATAACCTGAGGATCGTGTAACAAAATAATAGCACCCTTAGTTCATACGGCGTTGGGCACATGGGCGTGTATTTATGCAGCATGGAGGTGGAAATAGAGGGGTTTGGCGCGTGACGTACACACATTTCTCGACACGTCCATGCAAACGTTGCTGTCTAACTTGTGTGCCTACCCACGTCGAACCACATGTGGGCCACTTTTCAACTCTCAAGATAGTACTTATAAACGGTCTCCCAAACTTTCTTTCCGCCTGTCTCGATAACGTCCTGTGAAGTGATACAGGTTAGCAAACGCGGCAGACAGACAGGCTTCAATTGAAATTTTACGAACCCCGTGGCAAGGGATGATCCTATCAAAGTCCCAGCTTGCAACAGTCCTTGCGTCGCGCTTCATTGCCCTGGAAGTCCCAACGTTAGTCAGACCTCGACACAAATGTCTGGTATGATCCTACTCTTTGTCCTCGCCCATAGACCATACGACTCGTGGGTGGAACCAGGAAGACGGGGAAAGCCCGCGCACAAATGGGATACCAGGAATTGCCCATAGAGAAGAGATGTAGGATGAAGATGGTGATTTGGAGTACTGATGCGTAAGGCAGTCAAAAAAGAGACGATGCTCTGACACTGGGTAACTCACTTGTTCCTTAGCAGGGAGATTGAACAGCAGATCGGCCTCCATCAATGTCTTGCTTTCCACGTGAAGGAATGCGACATCCTTGTTCTTGAAGCCAGAGAAGAAACTACGAAGTCGGTCAATTAGTTACAATGATGACAGTCTACAGTCTAGGCGCTTGCTATACCATGCTTTAATCTGTCAGCCTAGGGTGTGAACCTTGTCAGACACAAGGAAGAAAACAGGTGCGAACTTCGTTTTCGTAACCGTACAATGTATCTGGTGGGTCTCTACCCCAGACTGCAGAAAACCAGTTTGGTTAACACGCACTACCATCATAAACACCAAAGTCTTACCTCCGTCAAACACGAGGTTCTTGTCGTCATGACGTTCTATGGCTTCTGCGGGTCCAATTAACTTGGCCTCTGGATACGCCTTCTTGAATTCCCCTAATGTCATTCAACATTGTCTTGAGAGACCTGATATGTCAAACGAGTAGCCTACCAAGATACAAATGATGCACGGCATCGGGACTGATGATGTACCTGTGCAATATCAAGATGAAATGTCAGTAGAAGTGTAGTATGTTTGAGTTTACTTCACAGGTCCCAAGTCGTCGATCTTAGCTTTGGTTTCTGGCTCCAAAGGCGTAGATGCCAACACCCATACACCACCGCTTTTCAGCTTAATGGCCGTAGAGCGACCTCCAAAAGGGATGAATCCAGATCGAGTAAATGGACTGAATACGTTCAGCTGGGCATGCCACAACCGCAAGGATGTCACGAGCTCACCGAGAGAAGGTCCAAACGTTCTTGACGACCTATTAGGAGTCACTCAAGCTGAAGGCTAGTTCATAACAAGCTGTAATGTTCAAGCATACCTCACGAATTACAGTTTCAGACATGAGAGGAAGAGAGTGGAATATTGAACGTGTTGCGTCACCAGTGCTTTATAAAGTTTCAGCGGCTGACGTGACGTCATATACGTTGACAAAGTTTGCATGCATGCTGGTCGTGTACAACTTTGTTCTACTGCGACCTCTTGTCCGCACTCAGTTCATGATCCCAATTACATTAAGACACAGAAACATACCTAGTGTACATAAATGATACAGAGACAATAAGTTACAGACAGCAGCTCATTCGTCGCTCGACGCCCTCTTCAGAGTATCTTGCCAATCCATCGCAAGTTTTGTTAACGTTTTGCTTCGCGCTGCAACAGTACAGTCAAAAAGGGAAACATGAAGTGACAACATTCAAATACAGACCGAATACCAAGAGGACTTCTTTCAAGAGGTCTCGCTTCGATAGTCCAACTACATTTGGAGTCCACGAATCGTCCCGCCCAGGGCGACTGTTACAAATTCAAGTGTGATCAGTTTCGTACATGAGTCAATTGGAAGACACGCACTAGTAGACGGGCCCAAAGAGCTCCTTGATGAGCTCCTCTGCTTTGCCTCTGAACCCTTCTTCTGAAATCTTTTTGGCGTAGGCCAAGAGGGCTTGTTTGTATTCCTGTGGGCTGTCTAAGAGCTTTGTTGCATTCAACCGCGTTTCCAAATGGCCGAGCGTGAGGGCCGTATTCCACCATGCCGGCCGGTTCACGTCAGACGTGGACTCGTCGGGAGTTCCGGTGACGCTACCCTCAATAGAGGACATAATGCCACGATTTCCTGCTTGAATGGTAGACATTCGTTGGCGATTTGGCCAGGCATCGGAGCCCTCTGACCACCAGCGCTCGCTCAGCTTTACCCAGCTCAATAGGGCAGGGTCGTAGGAGAAAAAGGTGCCGTTGGAGAGGCTGATCACAGGTGAACCATTGGGTTGGATGGCCACAGAAGCAACGGCACAGGGGGGGGGTTTCGGATTACTCTGAGCGGAAAGGATAAGGGGGGCGATGGGTGTAGGCGGGAAGAAGGCAGTCTGCTTTTTGATGTTCCTAGGATTCAATTGAATAAATCAGCGAAAGCTGGCAGGAATTTAACCTCTGACCATGCGTAAAGTAGAGTTGATGTCGTGATTACGAGCAAGGCGTCTCTGTTTGCTTCCATATATGCGGCTGGAGCGCCGAGAGTAAGAGTGGGCATGATTCTAATCAGAGATAAAGTCATAAGATACCACCCAACTACTGCTAAGAAAGACACACCTCCGCCCTGTATGCGAATAAACAACCACAGATCCATCCAGAAGAGCAGCGGCACAAAAAGATGAAGTTCCCTGAAGGATCAACGCTGGAGACGAAAGATAATCAAGCCACTGTATCTGGCTTCCACCAACAAACTTGAGAACTGTCGGACCTATAAAAGGTGAGGAAGTGGAGTCAAGAATGCAGAAAAGGCAACATACCACCATCTGCAGGATTGGTACACTCTAGTACAGTATCTGTACCCTCAATCTCCACGGTTTGCCAAGTCATCAACGCGCGCTGGGGTATGAGCGGGGATTCTTGTTCACCAAAGACTGCGCCTAATGTAGGTTGTCGCTCTTTGACAGGGATCTCCCTCGCCGCAACTTGATCCCTACCCTGATCGCCACCTAACGTCCTAGCCTTCACATGTTTCCCCTCATCAGGGAAGTCTGCTTTACGTTTCCCGCTGCGCACATGTATGGGAGAGGTAGGCGTATCTAGCGAGTCAATGGGTACATCCACGTCCATGCTCATGTCTGCATGTCGGGACCAACTGTCCGGCGCATCGAAGGGTTGCTCAGAGGGCGGTGGAAACGAGCTCAGTGCCTGCGTACGCTTGGAAAGAGGCGCGGAGTTCCTCGATGATCCTGCCATGCCATTGACAGATATGGATGTACCAGCAGATGGGACAGCGCCGACCTGAGTGGTGAGGTTCGCTCGCTTCTTCTTGCTACGCTTAGCAACAAGGACGTTAACGTGATCACCCCCGCCATTCACTTGGTTGAAATCAGATTGTTGCTGTTGAGATGAGGAAGAGGGAGGTTCTTTTGTCGATACGTGAGAGTAACCCTCTGGGACGGGCGCCGGGGAAAAACCAAATTTCGTCAAATATTGTTCTTGCACGGAGTGAGGAGCTATTCCTTCAAGTTCATCGGGCTCAAAGTTGAAGGCGGCAATTGTGCCATCGGACGATGCAGCGTAAAGGGTCATACCATCCCACGACCTAAAGTGGATCGGTGATTACATTCGACGACTCTTCAACTAGTGACACATACCAACTGAGATCCATTATTTGCCTGTCAAAAACCTCCTTCGCAACGATAAGCGGTCGAGCAGATTTGGTCTGCCACACAGAGACAGAGCGGTCATCGGCACCAAGCGCGACAACTGAGCATATATTGGAGGTCGAAACTTTATCATTCGCATTTCTCAGGAAAATGTGGGGATTGTATGCTGCGACTTCAACGGTGTTTTCGTGCCCAACGAGACTAATTTCAGAGGCCCAAGAGTTTCGTGTGATGACAGCGGCAATAAATACGAAGCCTTTGTTGTTGGTGGCATTTGAAGCAGTGATGTGCGCGCCATCCGGGGACCAGCTGAATGGAATGAGCGAACAGAAACGTGTCCCATGACGGTGTATACACACCTTAATCTTCTAAAGAAGGTGCTTCCCGGAGAATCTTCGAATGGTTTCGTTACCTCGGCCTCTAAACCCCAATCCGTCGTCCGCCATATCTTGACCGACCGGTCATCGGACTGCGTAGCCAAGAACTCTCCTACGGGATCCCAGCATACACCCTTGACAAAGCCTTGATGTTGATCAAGCTTCCTCAGACGCTCTGGGACATGATTAAACCCTGTAAGAAGTCTGACGAGCATTTCATGCTCACCAAGTGTATATCCACACCAAATTAAAACTTGTGAGTCCAGTCCAACGGATGCAAGGTATCGGTCCTGCGGCGCCCATGCCACGTCGGTCACGTCTGTATGCTTGAATACACGCCGCCCGACATATGAACTGTGGTCACTCACCACTCTCATGCCCAGGGAGCCGCTTCAGAGGTTTCCACCCCTCGATATTTACCTCGTCTGAGCCCCATACCTTCCCTCGAGCATTCCTAAGCAGAATTAGTGCATATAGAGCAAAGAAACACGATATTGCTTACGGGTCGAGGTCCCATATCATAACAATCTCGTCGTCACTCCCGCTCGCTAACCATCGACCGGAATGTGCCCAGCGTACAACTAAAACAGGTCCAGTGTGCATAGTAAGCGTACATAACGACTTGGGCGGTTTATTCGAAGCCTCGGATGCCGCATTCAAGATAGGTTTTGTGCTCCATATGCGGATTTTGGCGTCAAGCCCGCCAGTGGCAATGCGCGATCCGTCTGGGTGTACGTGGACAGAGAAAATAGATAATCTTTTTGCATTTTCATCGCTTTTTGCGCTGTCCTTATGCATTACCCATGATGGCTTCGTGAAATGCATTGGGAACGGGGTATTGTGAAGTCCACTGTCGATCGGCGAATGCGAAGAGAATAAAGAGAGCCTATTCAGAATCCGACAAGTTGGGTCTCCAGGCCTCTCTGGATAGTACGTGCTCTGACGTCGTATTTGAGGTGCAAGCCTTGAAGCTGAAGCTTGAAGGGAGTCGAAGGTGGCAGTTCGCTAAGACTCGATCACGTGTGCATCATATTCCCAACGACGACGACGAGACCCTTGTCGATACTCGACAACATTCAACCTCTGTCCGGCATCCTTTTCCATTAATAATAGGACATGCCCTTCACCGCAAACACAGCACCAAGACTTTCTATATATGTTCGCAGGAACTCCATTCGGCGATAACAAGTATTTTCGTTATGCAGACTGCAATCGCGCAACTCTGCGCAAATATGATTCACAAACTACATTCACTTCTTGAGCCTCGTTTACCATCTCTTAGGAATCCCTAGTTTGTGCGTACTGCCTGATGTGACCCTCATTTGCTCATCTTAAATTCAGTGCTCGCTCCCTAATCAAGTTCAAATAGCAAGGCATTGGGGAATTGTTATTCCCGCTTCCAACGTTCTCCGATGTTACCAAATAGTCTATGATCTTGATACGAATTCTAATAAGTTTGTAAGTAATTGGCCTTGCCACTCGTGGACGTGTCTTGCGCCATATCGTGCTTCTCCTGCATCATTGATCGCCATACCGCAACTTTTGCGGCAGTACGTCCTATGCCCTTGTGACAGAAACTTTATCTAACTGCTATAATACGCCAAGTCAGTGGGCAATGGTGTGCTCCACGGCTTCTGTTCACCCTGTGCCTATCCCGCTGCCCTGATTGGCGGAGAACATAAAGCAGCAGCAAAGATACCGTGCAACTCAGTTCGCTCTTCTTTTCTGAGCTCCATATCATGGTTGCTGCCATCGACCCCAGTCTTGAAAAGGAACGCGAAACGCAGTCCTCCATATCATCTATAGACGAAAAGCAGGCAACGGTCGACTTTGCGCCTGTGGGAACGGATGATTTAGTAGACGAGGAGCCAAGGCCATTTAGGTTCTCTGACTGGGTTTTCCGCCGCAAAGGAGCAGCGACAGACCTCGATAGCATAGCTACTCGGCGATCTATTTTCGACGACCCCGACCTTGGCAAATACTACTGGCCAAAGGCAGATTACGAAAATCTTCATCGCTTTTCCCCAGAGGCTCGTTGGACATGGCGTGAAGAGAGGGTAAATTTCAATTTCGACTTCGACTATGGATGGCTGGTACTGAATTACATTTTCATTAGGCACTTGTTAGGAAGATCGACTGGAAGGTTATGCTATGGGGTAAATTTATCTACTACGCGATGGTAAAGCTGGCACTTACCTAGGTCCATTATAGCGGCCATCAGCTTTTCAGCTCTCAATTTGGATCGGAACAACCTGTCCCAGGCTAATACAGACAATTTTCTTCCTGATTTAAAGATGACTACGGATGGTGGGTCGAACGTTTGCAACTTGAACTGCATGTCACTAATTTTTTTACAGATTTTAATTGGGGAAACAGTGTCTTCCGCATAGCATTCCTCTGCGCAGAGCTACCTTCTCAGATTGTCTCGAAACGCGTATGTACCGTTGGATGTATATGTGTAGTTCGGGCTTCAAACATTATTTTCAGCTAGGGCCTGATCGCTGGATTCCTATGCAGATGTGCCTATGGGCCATTGTTACCCTCTTCCAGTTCTTCCTTTCTGGGCGTACATCATTTCTTGTAACGCGAGCACTTCTTGGGTATGTGTTCTGTCATTGGTTCTTGTCTTCCATGGATTTGATCCTCATGATTTTTAGTTTTATACAGGGAGGGTATGTTTCTGGCTCAGCTTCGATCATAAATACCAGCTGAGGCAGCGACTAGGTTTATTCCTGACCTCATTCTTTATTTGTCGTGTATGTGGTCTTGAGTCCCTCTTCAACACGGTCTGATATCTTCGCATAAGACTTTTACACCAAAAACGAGCTCCCTTTTCGCCTGGCACTATTCTGGATATCGTCCTACGCGTGCAGCATCTTGGGCAGCTTCATTGCATATGGAGTTCTTCACATGGGGGGCGTGGATGGCAAAGCAGGCTGGAGGTACGTTATTTTAACACTGTGTCGGACGAACTAACTAATCATTTCCTACAGATGGCTTTTCCTTATCGAGTACGTTTGGTTTTGTGCCTGACGAACTTACTTTCAACATCATGAATTCCAATCAGGGGCCTTTTTACTCTCGTTATCGGCGTTGCTACATTTTTCCGGATGCCTCCTTCTCCAACACAAACCAAGACTTGGTTCAGGCCTAAGGGCTGGTTTACTGAGAGGGAAGAAATCATTGCCGTCAATCGTGTCCTTCGCGATGACCCTTCCAAGGTAAGTAAACAATTTCGAACTAGTTCTGCACTTTTATGTATCTGCAATACCAGGGAGACATGCACAACCGTGAAGGCCTGACAATTAAGCGTGTATGGACTGCGGTTCTTGACTACGATTTGTGGCCGCTCTACATTGCGTGAGTCATTATTTGAACATTGCGATCGATATCTGACGGTGTTGTGGCTAGCGGGCTCATGTTTGGCATCCCAGTAACACCTCCTAGCACATATCTCACCTTGTCCCTTCGGAATATGGGGTGGGTCATGAAGTTTTGGGTAATTGCATGTACTCATAACTTTTGTAAAAGCTTTGACACGTTTCAAACCAATCTCCTTACCATTCCTTCAAGCGTAGCGGGAATGATCACAATGTTTCTTATCACCCTCATTTCAGAGCAGTTTAATGAGCGTACGGTGGTGGCGGCCATGGAGAACGTATGGGCGTTGCCATTCCTGGTTGCGATCTATACACTTCCGGACCAACCTAATCAATGGCTCTTCTTCGTATGTCTTTGTTATCAAATTTAGATTCCGTCGTTATCTTGACCTACAATTCAACATAGGGATTAGCCTCCGGTTTACTTTCATTCCCGTGAGCCTTCGCTTCTTTCATGTCAATAACAGGAAATTCAACTCAACTGCTCCAGATATACGCACCCCATTCAAGTGGCATGGTGTTCCCGTAATGCCGGCGCTGTGGCCAGCCGGACGGTCAATGCCTCCCTGTATAACATGACCGTCCAAGCGACAGCTGTGATCGCCAGCCAAATATATCGCTCAGATGATGCTCCGATGTGTAAGTAGTAGTGTACAGCAATTTAAGACTTACACCATTACTGATTTGGGCTCGGTCAGACCGCCGAGGAAACCGTGTCCTGATCAGTATCACGCTATTCAACATCGCTATCATGTATCCTGGCATTAAACTCTACTACATATGGCGAAACAAGCAACGCGACAGGATCTGGAATGCAATGACCTCTCAGGTAAAGTTTCTCTTGGCTAACTAATGGTGTCGTGTGACTCATCAGAAAAACCCGACAGGAGAAAGAGGAATACCTTCAGACCACAAAGGATGTTGGCAACAGGCGCTTGGACTTCAGATTTGCCCACTGAGATAGATTCCCTTTATTTTTGCGCACGAGGAATGATACCTTGAATCTCTTTTGAATTATATGTAACATGTATTTTATACGCTTCGTCAATCACGAACAGCACGCATGATCCTCATCAAATCCTGACCGAAGTGTGGCAGATTGTCAGGCCATTCTACCCTCCGAGGCAATATATTCCATCGCAAGCTTCGAACCAGTATGACATGCATTCAGCGCCGATCCACAAGAAGTTATTGGACAGCTTTTATTTCTCAAGAGCATATCTATGCATAGACCCTAACCCTAGGTGAGGAGCAGAAAGTCGAAATCAAGTGAATTCACAGATTGGCCCCGGGAATTTATGACTGAAGTTGAAGTTTCTGGTTAATTTAAAGGGGAAAAGGCCCCATAGCAAGACTTCAGAGGTCGGAAAGAATCGGCGAAAGGAGAGGGTAGGAGTCCGTCTCGGATGCTATATGTTGGACAACGATCGACTTGCAAGTACACAAAAGATCATGAGAACGCAACCCGAATGCAAAATTAGACAAGACAATATGCTCTGACCATGCATGGAACAATCAGCATCATGAGAGATGAGAGACGGGTGATGTGTGCTCGTGCCAGTGGTCAATGCGTCGTGCCAGCGGACTTTCAATGAAGGCACAAGGTATGTAGTCAGTCAACAAACTCAAGTTTCGTGTTCAAGTTGAGAAATCCCTCTTTTTTCCCCTTTCCCTTAGTGCCTTCTGTCAACAATGGCCGAGAAACCTTCAGGATACCGCTTGGATTATGCTCCTTCTAATAGGGCAAAATGCAAAGGTGTAGTCTTCAACTTTACTAATCACGACCTTCCGTCGTGGGCGCTGGCAAGATAATCGCTAACATATTTAAATCACAGGCCCAAAACCTTGTGCAGGTACACATTCTTGAACTCTCTCTTTGCATTTCATATTTTAATTCCCCTGTTTCTGTCACTCTAGGTACTACAATTGCCAAAGGCGAACTTCGCGTTGGCAGTATCGTCGACTTCCGTGGAAACACGAGTTTGTAAGTAATTCTTCACAACTACACTTCAATCAGTTTAACGAATTGTTGCCATTTTTGAAGCGCATGGAGACATTGGGGATGTACAACTGAAAAAATCTTACAGAACATGAAGAAATCGTTCTCAGAGAGCTCCGAGCTTGACGGTTATGATGAACTCGACCCTAAGGATAAGGCAAAAGTCGATGCGGCATGGGAAGCTGGTCACGTTGCCGATGAGGACATTCCAGACTCGGCTAGGAAACCTGCTGGAGGTGAGGACGACGACGGCGAGGACGATGAGAAGCCCAAGAAAAAGGCGAAAAAAGCCAAGAAGAATGATGACGCCGATGGTGAGGAAACCGCTGAGAAACCCAAGCCACGTGCCAAGAAGGCGAAGGTAAATACTCTCTGCTCTTGCCCAACGGTGCTAAACTTCGTCGCTATCAATAGAAAGCGGAAGGCGAGGATGGAGAAGAACCTGCCGAGAAACCTAAGCCACGCGCCAAGAAGGCGAAGGTAAATACTCTCTGCTCTTGCTCAACGGGGCTAATCTTCGTCGCTATCAATAGAAAGCAGAAGACGAGGATGGTGAAGAAACTGCGGAGAAACCCAAACCACGCGCGAAGAAGGCAAAGGTAAATTTCTCTGCTTTCTTACGCATTGTTGCTAACCTTGATCCCTATCGATAGAAAGATGAAGGCGAGGACGCAGGGGAGGAGAAAAAGCAAAAGAAGCCTCGTGCAAAGGTATGTTATTCCTGCCTCAGGGGCAGCAACTTGCACACGAATGCTTATGCTGTACAGAAGGGCGATGCTGAGGCTGCTGATGAAGGAGACGGTAGCAATAAGAAGCCTGCCAAGGAGAAAGCCGCTGCGAAAAAACGTGCACCGAAGAAGAAGGTCAGCTCTGCCTCGATCTCAGTGTCCTCCATACTCAGGCATCTCTAGGCTGAAACTGAGGAATCCGGTGAGGATTTCACGGAGGCCCTTGATGCCATTCCTCATCAGGACGATGACGAGGAGGAGGAGGAAGAGCCTAAGCCTAAGAAGAAATCCCCGAAGAAACCTATCGAGAAGAAAGAGAAGGCTAAACCTGCGCCGAAGAAGCCTGTTTCAAAGAAGGTGCGTTGACTCCTCGTCTAAGTGATGAGATACTGAAAATTTTTCAGGATGCTGAAGGTGACGAAGAAATGGCCGATGAGAAAGACGACGCCGAGGCTGCAGATGGTAAAGAGACTGCCAAGAAGCGCAAGGTAATTTCTTATTTTCGTTTGCCTTGGCAGATTTTAATTTTCTGCAGCGCCCTGAATCGAAGTCAAGTGGAGCAAAACCTCCTTCCAAGAAAGCTAAGCCATCGTCGAAGGCAAAGAAGAGCAAGGAGATCGTTGAGGACGACGACGATGATGACGAGTAAATGACCTGCAAGGTTTTGTGTCCGAGTTCTCGTGCTGTTGACTCCATGTCGAGGCTTGCTTTGCTTTATTGGTTCTAAGTAATGTAATATAACGTTTGCTCTGTGTACTACTGGTTGGGCTTGATTACCCCCAATATACCAAATGTTTCTTTGCGCAGTAGTGTTCAACCTCCTCCGGGTATTTTTTTCATGGAGGCGTTACAGAGGCGTTAGCGAAGTTGGGGCTACTTGAGAAGTGGCGCTTCTAATCACACAGCGCCACACTCCTTGGTATACCGTTGTGGATAGGATCGGAGGTAAGGAAAAAAAAAACTAAACGGAGTTACCTGGGTCAATTGCACTTCGTGTGCTTGTTTTCCTTTGTCCTCTTCTCTTAGTCTCCTAAAACAGACCTTATGATCAGATAATAGATTCTCTTTATTCTTGCAGTCGTTCAAAATTTGTCCTCCATGTGACATGCTGATGTGCGTGTCACACAAACACATCCTTGGATATGACCGGTCAGCTGGTCAACCGGTCATATCTGACGTAGATGGGCGGCCTACAAAGCGGGAACTAAGTACTTATAAAGAACCCTCTCGTCTCGATTGTCACCTCTTACTCTGACTCTTCTCTAGCGGTTCCCTCCATCGTGGTTGAAATCAAATCTGATCAGACCGTATGGCTGAAGATTCGTAAGTACCTTTGCATCCCAGGTCCTCTGATCCTCAAGAATGCCACACGATAGCCCAGACCTATATGTTACAGTACAACGTATAACAGTTGCAGATGGACCTGATACGCATGGTGTTTGTTATTACAATCGTATCTACTGCATTCTTGACGCTGATCGCCTATCTTGCAGGTTCTCAATCAGCACCCACTCAAGCCAGATTACTATGAGATCGGTATCACTGATACTCCTGGGGCAAGCTCTGTATTCGAGGACAGCTATGGATTCGTAGTTGATTTCAACGCGATACCCGGACAGGGCGTGTTCGCGATTTTCGACGGACACGGCAATAAACTCGCTGCTGAATGGGCCGGTGGCGAATTCCACAAGGTACGGTTATCAGTCTACACCTCGTAACGGATGATCCTCCCTCTGAAGTCCAACTACAGCACCTCCTTCATTCCATTTCTGAAAATCCTAATGCGTTGATCGAAGATGTGCTCAAAGATATGTTCGAATCAATGGATCATGCGCTCTCACTACGGTCCGCCAATTCTGGCAACTGGGCAGCATCTGGAACTACAGCTGCCATAGCATTCCTGAGGGTACGAGGATAACACAACACCGGCACAATCTTTCGCGCCTGCCTGCCCTCCGGCTCTTCTCAATTACTACAACCCCAACCTACTACAAACAGCGGATTCCCTGGAACCGCCACATTATACATATCCCCTATACCACACCCCCCGCTGACGCCAGGCGTGTTTTATACACCGCCAACGCTGGAGATACCCGCATTGTGCTGTCCAGAGGCGGTGTCGCAGAACGTTTGACATACGACCACACGGCTTCCGATCCGCAAGAAACCAAGCGAGTGGAAGAACCTGGGGGGCATGATTGCCAATAAGCGACTCCTCTGAGTGGGTACTTATATGCCACACGGGGTCTAGGTGATCACGAGGCACAGGGAGGATTTTCTCTCAAGCAGTTTATCGTCCCGACGCCCTATACGAAGAGAATAGAGCTTAACGATGACGATAATTTCATTATCTTGGCTTGCAGTGCTGTAGGTTTCATTGGATTTTCATGAGCGGAAGGCCTCTAACTTGATAATTTCCAGTTGTGGGATGTCATCAGCGACAAGGAAGCAGTAGATCGCATCCAACATATCGAGGATCAACAGATCGCAAGTAAATCACTCGTCGATCTCGCCATGGAGCGGGGAAACCGTGATAATGTAACTGTTATGGTGGTGCGTCTAAAACCTCGAAAACATTAATATTAAAAGCCCACCATACGATTTTGGGACCGGATTTCCTTCACATACGTTGGCAGGAAAAAATAAAACGTGTATTTCATGTATCATACAAGAAGCATCTGCCCCGCCAATTTGCGGAGGAATGAAGCTCGATCATGCATCTTAATTTAGCGGGAAGCGTTAATAAGGGACTCATGCGTCTTGCGGAGGATGCCAATGAGGGTGCTCTTTGAGATTCGCGCGCACATGAGCTCTCAAGTGAATTAGCAGCGAGAGGCGTCTCGAGCTGGACGTCATTGTGACGGAGCTTCAACGTTCAACGTTCAACGTTGAACGTTGAACGTGCTCCTGACAACATGATCAGTTGTAAGGGAAGCCTGACTGGGAAGGATTGCAATACACAGCCACATCAATCAAACTCTTGGTTCTCCTCAATACCCCGTAGGGCCGTAACGACCACGACTTTAAAAAAGGGACGAATGGTGTCCCATCAAGCAAAGTTGAGGAAGAGCAAAAGAGAGGTGTGCCTTTTATCACTCATACCATAATCATGACCTTAACTAAGGTGCAGAATTCTGAAGCTGATTCCCAAGAGCTACCCGCAGAAGTATGTGAGTTGGACCTGCATATGAATAACTAATGAAAATCTTACCAGGAGGACAAAGAAACGTTGAAAAGTCCTCAAACACGCGTTCCATACACCTTGAAGAGCTTACTCAGTCCTCCTCGACGTCATAAGGAAAAAGTACGTACTGGCGAAAGATTCTCATATTGATTCTTCTTTAATCTCTCCCCATATCACCAGGACAACACCAACAATTCAGTTCATTCAGAAGACAAAGTTGAAAGTCCTACTAGCAAAGCTACTCTCGTAGAGGATTCGAATGGCCCTGACATCCCAGTGGCGAGTACATCGACTTCTGACAGTCAGAATGGCGTCGAGTTTGCGAACATTGGAGAAGAGAATACCTGGAATTTGAATAATTCTATGGCATATTACAATGCCTACTCGGGCGCAATGCCACCCGATATCCAGGATTGGAATGTCTATTATTACCATTGGTCCCAATATTATGCTTCATCGGTGCGTAGTATGTGTAAATCGTTTGAAGACTGAACTAACTCGACTACTTGCTCAGTTATACCATCAATCCCTTAACATCACAAGCCAAGGGTCATGGATGCAGAATAATCCAGCACACGCACAAGTATGACAGTTCATGAATTTACACTTAAATTACATGCTAATCTCATGATATGTTTGCACAGGCCCACACTAATTCGTCAACGTCACCCCCAGAACACTTTCATCTTAACGATGACGGCGGTACTCAACTCGACAGGACATCTATTCGAAAGCCGAGTCGAGACATGGTTCCTGACTGGGGCAAACGCAAGGTCAGTTACCTCACTTGGTTTCCTCCAGGAAAAACTCAGTGGAAATTCTAGGCAGATCCTGAAGGCGAAGACGATCCACCTTCAAAAAGGGCAAACCAGTCTGCTAGAAAAAGTTGTTTTGTGTCGGCCAGCGTAAGGGAAAAGAACAAAAAACGGCTCCTGAGCGAGTTAGAGCGAGAAAAGGAATCGTCTTCTGAGCCATCAATAGCTGGCCCATCAAGGATGAATTCTGAAGAGCTTCAAAGTAGTCCAACAAAACAAGTACGCTAACTTATGGTAGGCTTCTTCGTGTCTAACAATCTCCACCGTTCAGACGTCTTTGCCACGAAAGAGCTCATGGACAGAATCCATTTCAGACGCCGCAGAAAATTCCATTGATCTTCCGCGTGCACGCAGGAAACCGTACGCTCGGACACTCAAGTTTGAGGAAGTAAAGGACGAAAGGGACACGCTTGAAGAGAGTCTGCAGGATCGGGTGAGTTCAGAACCTCCAAAACCTCCAACGAGCTCAAGACAAGAGGCAAGTCTATCCAATCTGACTCTGTGCAGCCTCTCCTTACCAGCATGATTCAGACACCTCTCTCTCAAGAGACACCTGAGCCTACACCCGAACCTACGACAGACCAGCCTCGTAAGAAAGGCAGGAAACCATCTGCCAAAACGCGGAAATTCCAAGAGTTAAAGAGGGAGCGGGAGATGCTTATAGAAAGTATGAAAGCCCATGCTCAGCAGGAAGAGGTGAGTACTTCTCTTAAAGTTGCTTAGCATTCAGACTCATTTCGATTGTTAGGAGATGCGCCGCAATAAGCGCGTGCGATAGGCATTTGCGCATATCCCGCGACATTGGATGTTTGGGTCTGGATTGATCATTCAACGAAACACAAGGTCGCAAGAGATTCAAGCGTTCTTTAAGGAGCTGTAGGGGATTGTAATATCAGTCGCTCTTACTCGTGGTTCCACTGGCATTGGTTCTACTTGGCCGATGTTGAGCGTTCATACCTTATCATGCACTGACCGGAATTATTCAACAATATAGCTATTGCGACAAATATCAATGCAATTATGGGAAAGAAGTACTTATAACAAAACTCTAGCTAGTAATACAATCTGTCCTCAGAATTGTTGCCAATGAAGCCGATCCAGTGGTATTAGTTTGAGCACGACGAAAACCTGTTTAGGACATAGCAACCGTGACGGTGGGGGAACTGATCACGGTGGCGCCGTTTGCCATTAGAAGGGAGAGGAAAATGGAGGCCTTCTGGGGAGATATGGTACGTGTCACAGGGGCCAGACTCGTAGGCTCATTGCCAATAGTGAAGGTTACTGTCACTGTAGCAGGTGATGTTACTGAAGGCCCGGGTGCATCGACAGGTGCACGGGAATGGGTGGTATGCTTTTGAGATGCTGGCGTATAGGGTGATGACGAATTATCTCCTGCATCTAAACCATCGCACTCTTCATCACGGTTGGCACGATGGTAATCCTTGTCGCTACAAGTGCCATTTGAAGTCCCGGTGTAAAATGTGTCGCTATTCATGGTGGTCGAGTTTCCAAATATTCCGCCTGTGGCCCCGGAAGCTGAAATTGCAAGTGCAGCTTTCGTCTTCGTTGTACATGTGACGAGCTGAAAGAACAGAATGAGATCCACACTTCAATAATAAGTCAACACACACATACAATTCCTGATTCCTCAGTGGTGGGCACAGCAAAGCACGATTGACTATGAGAGCAGGTACCTTGCCCAACAATCCAAGTGCTGTTCTCGCAGGACGCAATCCCCCCTGAGAAGCAAGCTTTATCGCCATCTGAGGAGATACATTGAACACAACAGATGCGACATAGCATGATATAGACGTACTTGTGCATGTGTCCGTTCTGTTCATGGTTTGGAAGGCAAGGTTTAACATCTGAGCAGTCTTTCCATTTTGAAGAAGTGTCGCACTCGTGGAAGCCCCAAGAACGACAGTCGAAGTTAAAATCATTCCAATGATGGCGAAAGTCAACATGGTGTGAGTTCCAGTTGGTAATGAGTGTGAAGTGCGTCGTCAATAGGGTTGAATCAAGTTAAAGCTCCAGGCTCAGAAAAGGATTGAGAGAAGAGGATAGAGTAGTGATTATAAGACCGTGGCGACGCCATTGCATAACGACCTCCAAAGAACAAAGAACAATAGCCATTGTCCGAGTAGTTAGTTGGCTTGAAGACAATTGATCAATCGCGCTTATACCAAAAGCAGCAACCAAGCCGGTTGGTGACCGTGGGAATCTTCAGTGGAGACTGCCGAAGTACTCTCAGGATATCGACACATCCTCTAGTCGCCGTCCAACCCATCGTCCCTCGACTCAACGCAACAAAATGGTGAGCCCATTGTTCGTCTCAATCGCTCCTATACCCCAGACGCTTCCGTATTGCTGTTGGATTCTGCGAAATTCGGCGAAATTGCGATGGATGCGATCTTTGGCTTTTGGATGACGACTCGTCTGGACCTTTACTCAATCGTCCTTTCTCTAGACCAAGAAAAGAAGAAATGGCGGCCGCAACAAGAAGGGACGTGGCCATGTCACCTTCATGCGCTGCTCGAACTGCTCGCGCTGCGTTCCCAAGGACAAGGCCATCAAGCGTTTCACAGTGAGGAACATGGTTGAGAGTGCTGCCGTTAGGGATATCAGCGAGGCTTCCATCTACCCTGGTGCGTATTATCCCTATATTCTGCCCTGGAATGCGACTGACTATTGGCTTAGAGTACGTCGTCCCCAAATTGTACATCAAAATCGCATACTGCGTTTCCTGCGCCATCCACTCACACGGTGAGGACTCAGGCTTACTGCTGTTGTCGTTCAGAGCTAATTTTTATTATCCATTAGTCGTCCGTGTCCGCTCTCGTGAGGGTCGTCGCAACCGTGCTCCCCCTCCCCGCATTCGCTGGAAGGATGGCAAGAAGGTTAACCCCGCAGTTGCAGCAGCTGAGGATGCGAAGGCTGCCGCTGGAGCAGCTGGCAAGGCCTAGATATACTATGTCCATATCGCAATCCATTCGCATGACATCACATTGAAATGTGCATGAAAATTTTTTGAATGCTCCAATTTTACTGGCAAGCTTAGTATATGACTCGCTGCCGTCAGTATGTAGTATCATAGGTTATGGGGCTTATGCAGGATTAAAACAACCATATCAACTTCCCATGCTTGCGTGAATTAGGAATACGTTCTGGTGGGCCTTGCCTCAAATTAACTGAGTATGTGCAATGTACTTCAAAGCTCCTCGAATAAGCGTCTGTATATTTCGTTAAAGTATGATATCGATATCTAAGGGGGAAAAGTGCATGTAGCTTTCACTACTATCTAGAAATCCATCATAGCCCGTAAGCATAGTGTTGCTAGCGAATGTGAAGCTGTAAAGGTACTCTCCGACGTGAGATTTAGATGAGAACCCCCGCCGCGGTTGAAAACGCAGGGAAGGGGCATAGAACGTCGTTGCTTCAGTTCAGCAAAGAAATTTTTTATTTATGGGACCACCGGAGTTTGCCGTGATAATTGCGAACAATGTCCGCCATCAGCTGGTCTTTCATGCCTTCTCACAGACTCATCAGCAATGCCTTTGATTCCTTAGCGTAAACCATGGAGGAGGGAGATAGGACAGTTTCCTCTTCTTCTTTACATATCCAACGACCTGGGAAGGGCAAGAAAAGCTCTGGCAAAAGGTTTATATCGACAGGCTTACAGCAGACTGCTTCGAGCAATCTAACTAATGATCGATCTGCCATTTCGAGGGATATGGAAGAATTGGACCCAGGTACTGCGCGTCAATCTACGAACGAAGGAGAAGAGCTCGCGCAGTCTGTGTTAAGCGCCCCGAGAACGCGTCCATTGTCTGACGACATGAGTCGTCATCGTGATCGAGACCGAGCTGTTGCTGGGTCTTCGACTACCGCGTCAAGGCACGCCGGTAGCTCTGAGGTAAGAAGATATATTGTTGTATGTCCCTGTGATGTTTACCGGATTGACAGCGATTGAGCGCCACGGAAATTCCAAGTCGTGCGACGCAAAGCTTTGACGATCCACTACGAGTAAGAATGTATGATAATTCACGGTCGAATAGCTCACTTTGCCAGCAGCGGACCAAACATCCAGGCAGGCTCGGTTCTACGATTTTTGATGAAAGTCGTCCAAGTCAATCAAGGGCTGCGGGAAGCGAAACCCAACATACACAGGTAAAGGACCTTGTTCTACCGTCAATAATTTCCATCAATGGCTGATACTTGTAAAGCACGCTCATCTCACGATTCCTCAAAACATTGCACGAAATTCTGTTTCCGTTCCTCAAACCACTGCACGAAATTTGTTTCCCATTCCTCGGGCCGAACCACGCAGATTAAAATCAAGTGGGGTCCCTCTACGCGCCCATCCTGTAGATGGGTCATCAGAAAACCGCAGAGAAGAACCGGCTCCCTTCAGATTTGACTTTACGCAAGTAAGCATTAATTATTAGCCATTGCCTTCGAGCTTGACTGGATCTCGTTTTTCTTTGAAGAACTCAGGATCATCCCAAGGCAGAGCATTCCCAAGGTCGATACCGACACCCGGCCACGCCCAACCCCGTGAGCTATGCTGTTTACAAGTCTCACGCCTCCCAACTTACGGTTTTGCAGACCGAAAGGCCATCCAAACCCCTTCCCAGTCCATTTCAACTGGACGACGCGCCACCACAATCAAATCACTGGCGCCAGTTACTCTCTCATTCGAGTCTAGTCCGATGATTCCTCACTGGCAAGCTGTCGATGAAGAGCGTGACAAGGAGGGAAATGCACGCCGCATAAACCGAGACGAGCGTGAATTTATTAAACGTCTAGGTACTGCCACAACCCGTACGCTGGCTCAACCGATGCCGCGTCCTGCGCGAGGTAAACGACGCAAGAACTACATCGGCCGCAAGCTTAAAATAAGACAAACGGGTGAAGCGGACGAGGAGGATAGTGATTCTGCTTCTGATTCACCAATGGAGGTGGACAACCTGGCACCTTCGCGAAGGTATGTTGAATATAATATATATTCCTACATACACTTGGTGCTAAGTCATCAACAGGCTAACGCAAACGGGGTTCAAAGCGGCACGTAAACTTGAATGGCCACCACAGCGACTCCTCGGCTCAGACTCGAGTGAAGAAACGACTGCGTCGTCTTCCTCCACCTCCAAAGACTCCACCCCCGCTGTATCTGATGAAGATTTGGCTGCTGACGAAGACGACGAATTAGATTCTGACATCGAAGAAATTGTCGTCGCTGCTGGTCGTGCATTTGATCCGTTCGAAATCGAAATTCTCCCTGGACCTCCGCGCGCTCCGACCCCTCTACCAGTGGACTTGGAAATGATGAAAGCGATCAACGCATTGTCGTTATCATCAGTTCGCATGCAGCAAACCAAACAGCTTCCTTTTCTGCGACGCAACCTGCTCCGTGGGTTCACTGGACGTTGTCGCCAACTTGGTTTACGGACAAAACCAATTCCAGGTGAATTGGTAAGGCTTCGAGTACGATATGATTATGGGTCAGAAACTTTCCGCGTGCGGCTACGTGACTGGGCTTGCCCTTTATGTGAGTTGCACGGGCATTTCGCTACTCGCGAGATGCTCGCGTGTCATCTAGCATGGGATCATGAAACCGTTCCTACGCAGTGGGTGAGGCTGCAATCTGGTGTAAGTGTGTCAGGAATTCATAACCGCAAGTTTCTGACGTTTTCATTAGCCATGGTCCCTACGGCTTACAATTCCAGAACCACCAGATGAAGAGGAAAATGAGTGAGATCGTTTCTACTATAATTGTCTCAACAGCCGTATTCATTGCAGCATTAGGACGCCGATACCCGAAGAACAGATTCAAAACACCCCCCATCGAGGACACCGAGCAGAAGTATTTAGCCCTTTCCCATTTGTGGCATTATCGCCTCCAGCTCCTCAGCCTATACCCTCTGACCGTAGCCTTTCCCGACAAACTTTGCCCCTACCTAGAAAGCTCGAACCGCGGTCAAAAACCCCTCCAACGCCACCTTCCACTTCCGTACCCCCGCTTTCCACTCGAAATTCATCGGTAACTGCAACTGCAACTGCGACTCCTGTACCTCCGTCTCGCAGCCGCTCCACCACAGCTGCGACGACGACAACAACAAGGACAACGACGACGACAGCCACTACCACGACTACTTCTCGGCGCCCTCAACCTCGCGCGGATGGTCATCGGTACCCGACGCCTCCTCCACCCAGCAACCCCCTGGGCCCCTCCGCACAACCGCCTTACCTCCCGGCGAAGTCAGAATACAACGGTCCCGATATCTACTACTCCTGCCGCCCCGGTGGCCCTTGTCTACTGGACCTCCTAAACACCTTACCACTCGAGCCGTACGGCGTGCTCGCGTGGGATATCTTGGACCGCGAGGACGAGATATACGATAGCGATAATCTGAAGGATGAATATAAAGTGATGCATGCGCTTTGGGCGCGGTGGATTATTTTGAATAGGTAAGCTGTCTACTGATATATCCTTTTTCTTTCTCTCTCTATCAGAGCGCAGCTGAACGAGGATGTGTGATGGATTAGGAACCAATTTATCAAGGACTATGTTAAAGGCACGACGGAGTTTGTGGATTATTATTGGAAGATGATACATCGCGCTGCAGGGTGGGATGCGTTACGGTATTGGTTGCTGGTAAACCTAGTGCTGCTCATTTGACTCTGATCTACTTCTGACGGTTCTTATCACATAGATGCTCGTAGTCGATCGATTTCTGACTGGGGCTGATGTTGCGAAAATACTGAAGCATTACGAGAGCCTGACAGGCATGGATTCATGGTACGACTGACCGTGGAATGTCCCGCTGTTCTTTTGAACTCTTTTAAATGGAGTGGAGAATAGAGGTTCAAGACACATAATAGCCTCTAATTACAATTTCATTACACAATGTGAATGTCGTACTCTAGCATCATACCAAGCCAAGCATTTCAAACCCAACCCAACCCAATCCGCACGAACAAAAGTTAATATGCTATAATCGATGAAGCTATGCAAAGTATGTATATATGCAGGAATCATTATGAATGCTGATAACATGCAAGCGCACTTGATAGTATAGTATGTAAGTAATGAAATGAAATGGAAAACAGAACGAAAAAATCAATGCGTGGATGTGGATGAGAGAATCAGTATGTAGTAACAGTATGCAACAGTATCAAAACCACCAGTGGGACCAACGACTCGGAGGCGCCGGCGATCACCCATAATTGAGACCACCACTCTCCTCCGCCCCCGCGCCCTTAGTCCCAGACGCATCATGCCTCCCACCGTCTCTCATCAAGTGCCCATCAACCCCCAGCGGCGCCACTGGCCTCGGGGGGAGCCCAGCCGCCATCGGGAGCGGCGGCAGCGAGCGTGCGCCCCCCGTTCCAGGCGCAGAGGGCGCCCAGTGGTCCCCGCGCGGCGGCAGCGGCGGGCGATTATAATGCCTCCCACCTCCGCCTCCACCTCCGCCGCCACCCTGGCCCTGATTGTTGTACCGCGGCGGCTGGTTAGGTCGGCCATACCCGTGCCCGTGCCCAGGCCCATGCCCGTGGTGGTGGTCGGGGGGTCCCGGGGGAGGAGGGCCGTGCGGCGGGTACGGCATGTGGCGGTTATTGTGGTTCGGATGCGGGCGATTCATCCCAGGACCACCGGGACCACCAGGACCGCCTGGGCCATTATACTCCCCGCCACCACCGCCATACCCATGCCTCCCGCGATTCGTATTCTGTATACTATACGGCTGTATATGCGCATGATTCGGCGGGTGTGGCTGCATCGGCGGCGGCGGGAGCTGTTGTTGTTGTTGTTGCTGTTGTTGCTGTTGCTGGTGGTGTCGCTGTCCGCGTTTGTCGAATTCGTGCGAGGATTCGTACTTTGGCAGCCTGTAGATACAGAGATAGGTATAGGTAGGTGTTCACAAGCAGTCGTTCACAAAGAAAGGAGTCGACGCACGTCTTGGGATCAGCAGGCAACGGCTCACTGAAGAAATAATCATGATCCAGCGCCTCCTCCGCCGTAATCCGCTCGCGCGGGTTACACGTCAGCAGCTTATCCAAAAGGTCGCAATACTCCTCCGAACACAGCCTAAGTAATAAAAAAATCCGTATTTACGACAACAACAACAGCAAAAGAAAGAGCCTACGCACTGTTCATACGCTTGCCGTACGCGCCGGGGGTACGTGTTGAAGCGCTTGACGCCCTCGCACCCAGGGAGCGCGTCAAAGTTCGGCCACGTCTGCTGGTTCGGCGTCCCGCACAGCTGCCATATCTTCTCGAGCTGGTCCAGATCCGAGGTCCCGGGGAGTATGGGGCGGCGGTTGTGCATTTCCCCAAAGACGCATCTAAAGCGCAATACGCAATATGCCGCGGTCAGAAACCCAACGCAACACAACGCAAAAAAAAGAAAGGAAAAAAGAGATCCAGACTCACCCAACGCCCCAAATATCCACCTCCCCCCCATACTGCCTCGCGCCCAACAGGAGCTCAGGGGGCCTATACCACCTCGTCACAACGCAATTCGTGTACCTCCTCTCCCTGACGACGCCCACGGTCCCCTGCGCGTCCTTATCGACGCGCGTCGGCGCCGCGTGGTGGTCGTACGCGCGCGCGAGGCCAAAGTCCGCTATCTGGAGGGCGCCGGTGTTCGAGATGAGGAGGTTCGCGGCTTTCATGTCGCGGTGGAGGATGTGGTTCTGCGGGGTGGGTAGGTGGGTTAGTAGGTAGTATATAGAAGGGTGGACACCGAGAGAGGGAGGGAGGGAGGGAGCCACATACCCGATGCATATACGCCGTCCCCTCCAACAACTGCTTCATATAAAGCTTAATATGGCTCGGCTGCAACTTCACCCTCTCATTCTCCAACAACCCCGCGAGGTCATGATCCATATACGGGAACACCATGTACACCGACAGGGGGTCCCGCCCCTGCCCCTGCCCCCGCGCGTTGGCGGTGCTGCCGCTGCGCACGACGAACATATCGAGAATCCGCACGATCGCGGGGTGCGCGAGCGCCTTGAGGATCTTGATCTCGCGCAGCGCGGTCACGGGCATGCCCTCCTTCTCGTTATGCATCAGGATGCGCTTCAGCGCGACGACGCGGCCCGAGGTGCGGTGTACGGCTTTGTGGACCTCCCTACACGCGCGCACGGAAAGTCGTTAGCATACTATACTTTTTTCGGGGAAGAGGGAGGAAAGGGTAGGATATATGATAGGATAGGGACGGAGTAGACAGAAAAAAATGAAACCAACGCACCCAAAGGTCCCCTCCCCAAGCTTCGTCGTAACATCATACTCCGCCTGCTGCCCACACCCAACAAAGGTCCGTCCATACGCCTTGACCTCCTCCTCCCGCGTCCGCTGCTTCACAGTGCGCTTGCGGCTTGTGCTCTGCACCTGGGCTGGTGCCTGCACCGGCGGCGGCTGCCCCTGCCCTGGCGGAGGGGCGGGGCCAGGCTCAGGCCCAACCCGCCTGCGCTCATCCCTCTTCCGCTCCGCGAGCTCGTTCAGCGACGCCGGCGGGGGCGGCGGTGGGGGTGCAGCGGTCGAATGCAGCGGGGAGAACTGCGCCTGCGCCTGGGGCCGGGCCTCGGGGCGTTTGAAAGGCATAGGCATACTGATGCTCACGGCCTTGTGTTCCCTCGGGAGCGTGTCGTCCACGTCCACGTCCACGTCCACGTCCTTCTCCCCTGGCGTCTCCCCTGGCGCAGGCGGCGGGGTCGACGCGGGCGGAGGCGCGGATTCGCGTTCGCGTTCGTGTGCGTGTTCTGCGTCTGCGTCTGCGTCCGGGGGCGGGGGAGGCGGGGGCATCGAGTCGTCGCCGTGGCCATGGGCATGGCGGGGTGCAGGAGAATGCGTGTGGCGTGTGGTGTGCGGGGAGGGCGTGCGTCTGCGGTCGTTGTAGTACTCTCGGCGGTCGCGGTCGTACTCCCTGTCCCTGTCCCTATCTCTGTCCCTGTAATCCCTATAGTCTCGATCTCGAGTTCGCTCCCAGTCCCGCTCGCGGTCTCTGTCTCTGTCCCACTCCCACTCACGGTCCCTGTCCCTGTCTCTATCCCGCTCTCTATCCCGGGATCGATCCCGGGATCGATCCCGTTCACGGTCACGGTCCCTATGTCGATACTCCCAACTATCCGAGGGCCTATAATGCCTCTCGTCCTCCCGCCTCGCATACCTCCCCTCCCAGGCGCCGCCCCTCGCCCCCTCGCCATAATAGCTCTTACTCTGCTGGGACGGGGGGCTCACGAGCCCGGGGGACCTGAGCTCGGGCAGACGGTGTTTATCGTGGGCGCGCGGGGACGGGGAGCGGGTTGCTCGCGAGGGCGGGGTGCGTGTGCGCTGGGGCGGGGCCAGGGACGGGGGCGGGGGCGGGGACGACGGGCGGTAGGAGTCCATTTGCCTTTGACGGGGCGGGCTGCTGTTGCGGTCGCGGTGGATGGGTGGTCTATTATTGTAGCGCTGGTTCTGGTCCTTCTGACGCGACTGGATGCGCTTCTGGTCCTCCTCGGAGCGGACGTATACAGCGGGAGGGGCAGGAGCGTCGAATACGGATGAGGGTGGGCGGGTGCTGGTTGACGCAGCTGGCTCCTTTTTTTTGAAGGGAAAGGCGACTTTGGACTTTTGTGGAGGCGGGGCAGGTGTGAGTGCGGTTGGGATGGGTGAGGCGTCGTCGACCTCGCCCTCCTCTGGAGATGAGCCACCAGCGTGTCTCTTTGGAGAGCGTGCATTGGGAGAACGGGAGGCCTGTCTCTTGGTGGCCATCGAGGAAGAGAACAGAATGACAGCTGATGTAATCCGAGATTCCGTTAAGCTATTAGCTTAAAGTTAATGTGAAATGCGCAGACTTGAATCACAGACTTTGACTTGAATCGCAGACTTTGAGATGCCAACTCTGCCAACTCTGCCTTGAATCACAGGCTTTGACTGAATGCCAACACAGCACCGCCTGTTTTGAGTGGCAGTGCGATTAGACAAAATTTGCGATAAGCACGTGTCTCGCATTGCATTTGTTGATCAGACGACCACACTAGCCTCTCCTCCTCGTCATCGTCGCCCGCCGACAACCTACTCCTCCCTCGCTCCCCGAACTATGCCCGGGACTACCATATCATCCCACGACACAAACACACCTCCCCCTACGTCCCCCCGTCGCCGCCACCGCTCCCCCTCCACAAAACGCTCCCCGTCCCCCATCATCTCATTTTCACCGACGCCCCTGTCCGGTGAAAAAAAGGGCGTCAAAAACATCACCAGGAAGGTTATAAAGACACTAGAGGGCCTCGGCCACCTGGATACCTCTGAGCTCGACATGGATATAGTAGAAGAGTGTGACACCGATTCTGAAAACGTACCAAATGGAAACGGCGCGATAGCCCACGCGAAGACGCCAACGCAGACGCCAACGCAAAATGGTTCCGCCAATGGAGGCGTCGTGCCCCCGCCAAGAAAGAAAATCGACTGGGAGATCCCCCGCAAGGTGCTCCACTCCTCCATCGGCTTCGGCACCCTCTACCTCTACCTCGGCACCGGCGACGTCCGCACCGTCACCCTCGCCCTCTGGACCGCCCTCGCCCTCATCGTCCCCGCCGACCTCCTCCGCCTGCGCTACCCACCCTTCGAGCGCCTTTTCGAGCGGTGTTTGGGCTTTTTGATGCGCGAGAGCGAAAAGGTATTTGAGCAGCCCATAAAACGACGCAATTCCATACTAATACTTACTGCGACTCGACAGAAATCAACCAACGGCGTGATATGGTACATCCTCGGCGTCAACTTTGCACTAACATTCTACCCGCTCGACGTCGCCACCGTCGCCATCCTCATGTACGTCCCGTCCCGTCCTATCCCCCAATCCCCACTAACCCCCACCCCACACAGACTCTCCTGGGCCGACACAACCGCCTCGACCTTCGGGCGCCTCTACGGGCCCTACACGCCCCCCCTCCCGCGGCGCACCCCCGTCCTCCGCCTCCCGCTCGCCCCGCGCAAGTCCCTCGCGGGCTTCGTAGCCGCCACGCTCACCGGCGCGCTCGTCGCCGTCGGGTTCTGGGCGCTCGTCGCGCCTGTTAGGCCCGAGGGGCTGTCGTGGACTTGGGATGGGGGCGTGGGTGGAGGTGAAGGATGTGCATCTGCGTTGAGCTTGAAGGGCGCGTGGGGCCTCGGCGTCGTTGGTGTCGTCGCGGGGCTGGTGAGTGGCGTCGCGGAGGCTCTTGGTGCGTTCCCTTTCCTTTCCCTTCCCCCCTTTGCGTCTACTTTGTGCTCACACACGATTTTGGTTTTGGTTTTGGTCTTGTGTAGATCTCGGGAGCCTAGACGACAACCTCACGCTCCCCGTCATCGCGGGCGGGTGCCTGCTTGGGTTCTTCAAGCTTCTGGGGATGGTGTGCGCCCCCGCGGCGGCTGCGGCGGCTGCGTCGTGATGAAATGAATGACTGCACATGGCCTGGACTGGCCCCGCCTCGCTCCCACCACACACCCACCCAGCCAGCCCCCAGTAGCAGTGGACCCTTATCTATGTACTGAGACCGAACCGAAAAACCGCCACAATCACGATTCAACGCTACCGCTATCTATTATCGGCATTTACCCCCCGCACCCGCACCCAGCGCGTGCTGCTTCCTTACACTTACGTACATACAACTGACGACCGATTCAACGATTCTGGAATATTTCTTC
>JABAJV010000082.1:0-38534 GCA_018854895.1 Tricholoma furcatifolium
GAATGAGGAACGATTGGAGGTTAGGCACTATGATGTTGCCCACGCAGCTCAACGCTCGCGGTGCGCTTTGCAACAGCGCCTAGTAAGCGACACCCCAGCCGCTCGTGAGTTGCCGGCCCTGGCTGCCGGCTCCACGGGTTGAGAGGCCTGGACGTGTCCGCCTCCTTTCGCCTTGGTTAGGCACTATGACGTTGCCCACGCAGCTTAACGCTCGCAGTGCGCTGTGCAACGGCCTAGTAAGCGGCAAACCAGCTTCCTTGTGAGTTGTCAGCCCTGGCTGCTGGCTCCACAGGAAAAGTTGGCCTTGTCCGCCAAGGCCTCATTCTCTTTTTTCTGCACTGTCTGTTACCGTTTGCATGAAATTGATGCATCTATGTTAGAGGCATTGCAATAGTGTCAGTTCGCTCTCGAAGGTGTAACATGAGAGGTACACAAGGGCAAATTGTATGCAAGGTTTTTTTGTCCAGCGCGTGACGTGAAGGGCGGAGCAAAAAATAGCTGAGCATACGGCCAAATAGGTCATACACAAAATTGCGTAGAAATAATACTATAAAGGAGAGATTTCTCAATCTCGTTCTTGGTATAGCACAATCAGAACTTTATCATTGGGCGCATCCAGTGAAGTATTGGATGTGCTGGGAATCCAAGAACTACGAGTTTCTGATGAGATAGGGTCCAGAGATCGTCGCAAAAATCTTGGTGGGGTCACTTAAGGACACGGACCATGGCTTCGAAGGTCGCGAAATGGACCATGCTCACTGGAATAGCCCTATAAAACAAAAATTCTACCAAATCAAACATGTAATAAAAAGAGACTTGCCTAAGCAGAGTGGGAGCAAGACCTCGATAAAATACACTGGGGCCCTCGTTGCGGTAGGAATGAACGATGGTGGACATCGTGTTACGATACGGATTCGTGTCCACGACATTTAAGATGGAAGTTGGCATCGACGAAGGCACAATCGAGAATGGTACTTGCGAGGGACGTGGATGGGACGTCCGCAAATGACTACTCTCTGTGCTCTGGATGCGTGTTTTGACGACGTCGAAAGGAAAAGTCACTATCCATCCGACTAAGACTACGAATGAGAAAGGCCATGTCAATGAGGTAAATGTACGCACAAACACCCGCGACACCACCTGCGATAAGTAACTTTGACCAGTTAAGAACTGCATTAGCTCTACCTTCCGATTGTCTTGCTAAAGTTGAAGATGACAGCCCTCGGCAAGTACCTTCATACTTTACAATGCGTGATGAATTAGGCAGGAATCAGGAAGACAATTGACTAACAGCAAGAAAATAAGGTCCCAAGCGAGTATCTCTCAAAACTGTCGCGGTTATCCCTCTATACATTCCAGAAATTCCCGAACTTTTGACGATTCGAAGAGCGGTCTCATAGGCGGACAGAGACTTCTGGATCGAATTCTGTTGCGTGGTCTTAATTAATTCTATGGGTGAAGTTAAAAACCTGACATTCCTGTCAGCCTAAAAAACAATGGTGCGACTGAATGACCTACGACGATATAATACCAGCTCCAGTGCCAGCCAGGGTAACTTGGGTAAGCGTCGGTTTGGTCTCTCGATCTTCTAACTGTAATTTGATAAAGAAACGGTAAGAAGAAAAACTAAGCCCGCCCAAGAGTGCACTAAATGCCTAAAAGCATCATGAGTCGATACGGCTAGCAATATGGGTCACGGAATTACCAAGGGCGAAGTGATCCCCTTGAACAAGCCAAAAAATTTCTCTTCACGCAATATAGTGGAAGCCGCATGAACTATTGAATGGTATTTGACGGCTGTTTGTGGGTTTTGAAGGCGCACTTTCACTAATAAAACAAGCGTGTTAGTCCGAATACACAGGTCATCCAATTAACACGCACCCGTGTCTAGTGGGAATCCAACGATGAGACTAGCTACTCCCTAATACACATTTTCCACGATAACATCAGCCAAAATTAAGTTTTGAAGGGAATATTTACCGCCACTGTACCGGACACAAAGTTGACTGTAGGGTCAAGTCCGACTGCTAGTGTGACGTTGTTAAATCGAATTTCAACCCGTGAACTCGACTTTTTAAACCAACATTACCTTGCTCCATCTATCATGGAGGGTTGCCCTTCCTGAAATTTCGTCGTGAATCTAGCGTCTGGGGCTCTCAAGCGGGGGCGGAAGCAGGAGTAGTGATCCAAGTGGACTGTGGTATGTAAGCACAACTTCTAGCCGCGGATGCTTACCTTGATGCCATGCACAAAGCGAATGTCATTCTTCATGTCATTCTAACTCTTTTGTGACCCTTTCCTGGAGGAGCAACCTTGTTTCCAGCTGGTCGCCATCCGGTGATGACATGAGCGTAGTACCAGCGGACACTTTGAACAAGGAGGTTGAATCTATGCATTAAGGATTCTCAGAGGCTGTGTTTGCCATCTTATCTTATCTTAATCTTATCTTAAATCTTAGATGTAGGCCACCGTCTGAGTCGTAACAGCGGTTTGACGTTTGACTCCCGCTTCGTAGGGGTTCAAATTTAAAAGCTAAAGGCGGGACGACGAGGCAATTCTCTGGCTATCCTCCCCGTCCCGAGCCTCATCTGCACCAACCGTGACGCTGACGCTGAAACTTCTGCGCACGGTTCCTCGGATCCACAATCGCGTTGGAGCAACTTGAATTTCCTTGCCATTGAATTCTGATCTGGACATTTCTCGCGAACCTTTAACCAGTAACCCGCATGTCTGCACGGCTTTGCATAGCGATCACCTCGGGGCACTGGCATGTAAGCCACGCTACATTAATTGGTCTTACTTGAATTATAAACGGCCTGCTCTATACGGCCGCAAGACAGGTGTCATTATGGAACGTCATGCCCTCCCCCGAGGTAATATGACTAAGAGAATAGGAGGCCAGTTTGAAGTCCCGCCCGCCTTGAGATGCACTATAAAAACGTGCTGCCTGTCCGCTGGGAATCTCTTGCACCTCTGCCAGTGAAACGATACCACCCCTCTCTCTACGATGAAGCTGTTTGCACCTCTATCTGCTCTAGCTTTTGCCGCTATGGCCATGGCGCAAGGCAACCAGATCTCGCTTCCCGCTGCTGGTGCCAAAATCAAGGGTGGAAGTAACACTGTCGTGCGGTTCCAGCGCTTTGTAGGTCATCTTATATGCCTCTGTAAACCTTGTCCTTCAGGTCGGCATGGCTGACATCAATCCCATAGAATGGACCCACATATCTGCAGGAAGTTGGCATCGCTATTGCTTTCCTATCTTGCGGTAGCAGCCCTTGCGATCAGAGCCTAGATCGCTTAGGTACTGTTCTCTACGCTGGGTCTTACAACCCCACCGCGCATGGAGCAGGTGGAACATATGAGGACTTCACTGTGACCATTCCCGATACTAAGGGACCAGCTCAGCTGGGGATTGGACACTACTTCGTGGTCGGTGTAAGTTACCTTCAATCACCTCCTGGTTTGAAATTGCAAGCTGACGGTGACGATATTTCAAACGTAGGCTGGACCCTCATCTGTCTTGAATTTTTATAACACCACAATCACTGTGGTCTGATGAGGAGGGTGCTAAGCGGGGGACACTGTCGTTCAATTCACATTTCTGTCACTGTAATACTTTCACGGACAAGATTCACGGACAATTTAGGACTTTTCTCTTCGAATAAAAGGACATTTATGCCGTTTGCTCTTGGGTTCTTGTGCAAATCCATCGACCTACATGGTTAACATTTAACAACCGCAACATTGTTCGGCACAAATCCATTTAGACTGGTCCAACTTGAGCTAGGCCCAACAGTACACGAGGAAGTGAGGGAAGTTACAGCTAAGTGAATAATCGTAGGCGTCTGAGGTCCGCCCTCTGGTAAGTGTGGCAGTGCTGAGAATATACCAAAACTGGTATAGAGGTCTCCACCTCACGGCCACCTGGTGAAAATGTCGACGTCAGTGGTGGTTGATTTTTGTGGTGCGCGTTGGATTGCGCGTTGGCTTATACTAGTCTTGAATGATATTTCTTCTGCATTCATGGGAGACGAGATCATTGCAAAAAGTCTCTTTCGTTCTGGGTGAATGAACCAATAGTTTCCCATTGCTGGGGGGAAAGAAGGCACGAGAAGATGATATCGCGTTCCTTTGTTCATTGTTGGAGAGGTGGAGGCGATAAGTGCGTGAAAAATTCCTGTATTTGGAGTTAATTCCGTTTACACCAGGTAGCTCCAATACAGTGTCTGGGACCCTCGGACGCCTACGATTATTCACTTAGCTGTAAAAACCTAAACTGCATCCTATGAAAGGCAACCCAATTCGAATAAATATTCTTGTGTACAGTACATACATGTAAGGGTTCTGCGCCAACGCCATAAGGCGGAGCCAATCGGTTCTGGGATCGTGTAAATGATAACAATAACGATAATGGGACGGGACGGCGACAACAACAGCCAGCAGGCAGCGTGAAATAATATGACCTGAGGGGTAGGAGGATAGAAATGACGAAGACAAGGGAAGGAGAAGGGGGTATCGACGACTTCAGGGGGGATCGTTCACCCACTGGAATGCATGCAATGTCATACAGCGACAATAGAACATTATTAAAGGGCTGGCACCTTCATAGAACAGGAAACATCGGGCCCAAAAGAAAAGCCGATGTCCGTAAAGTAACGAGGGCAGCCTGCCGGCCCGCGAGGAGAATTCAAAATAGTCAAGGTCTTCTCAAATTTACATGCCGCCATACGCATCATCCTCGTCATACACGGTATACGAGGAGGCGGGGCGCGTGGGCTTAGGGGCGGCTGGAGCTTCAGAAACAGATACAGTGGTGGAGGCCGCGGGGACAGGGGCGGTGGGAGAGCTTGCGCCCGCGGAAGATGACGAGCTGTTGCCGTTCACCACAGCCATCGTGTTGGGCGACACCTTGACATCACGCTGGACGTTCGCATAGTTAGGGTCCTCCACATACGCAGGGGGGGCACCGCCTGCCTGCGTTGACTGGCGGCGGTGCAGGACCGTAGGCGAAGACGAGGCACTATGGCTCGAGTGTGCATCGCTGCCCATGTGAGAGTGGTCAGAGCGGGAGTTGGAGTTGAGCGATGGGCTGCGCTGGGCTCCAGCAGCAGAACGAGCAGCAGCGAGCGCAGCGGATGAAGTAGTCGAGTTGGAGAAGGGATTAGGCAGGGGAGCATTAGAGAGCGTAGGTGCCGGTATGGGAGGCACGAATGAACTCTGATATCCCTGGTGTTGAGCAGGATATCCCTGGGTATAAGGCTGCTGTGCGTAGGGTTGTCGCTGGGGGTACTGGAACTGAGCTGGGTGCTGTTGGGGCGCGAAGCCAGGTTGACCATAAGGGGCGTGCTGGCCGTAGGTGGGGTTTCCGCCATAGAGGTCCGCATAGGGGTCGCGTGCGACTTGACCGTCTGCACCGTACATTCCGACATTGTACTGAGCGGCGCCGGTAGCATAGTGACCGTAAGGATCAGCGCTGTGGGGCGCGTGCTCACTGTAAGGATTGGACGCGGATGCCTGGGGAACAGCAGGGGCATTCATGTGACGGGCGATCATGGTAGGAGGACGTGGGCCGCGTTGTTGGGGCTGTTGGGGCATCTTCTCCTTCTCAGAAACTTCAGGAGGATCGTTAAGTATTAGAGCAGAGCGACGGAACTGAGAGGCATTGAATGCCAAAGCCTCAATCGACCTCTTACGGTATCGCCTCTGGATGCAAGGGTTGATAAAGAAGGACAGATACAATTTTAAATGAACTTACAACGATGAAACCGACGATGGCAATGAGAATGGCGAAACCAGCTAATCCACCAACGACACCTCCTGCAACAGCTCCGCCACTGACTGCACCACTGGGTACAGCGGACGTGGACGCAGCTGCAGAGGCAGTAGCGACACTGCTATGCGGTACAGTGGTTGTTACGGTTGCGACCTAAAAGAAGGCGAAAAAAAAAACGAAATCAGCGATATAGAACCTCAAGTAGGAAACAGATGCATACCGAGGCCTTGGATAATAGGGAGGTGGTAGTGAGAGACGACGATGTCGTCGTAAGGGGAAGTGTAGAGGAAGATGAAGTAGTGGGCACTACTGCACTAGAGGAAGACGAAACCGCGGGTTTGGCGAGACCAGACGATACTATGCTCAACGCAGGAGTCGATGAAGATGTAACAACAGACTTAGCTGCCGCTGCAGCAGCTATACAGCACTCAGCAAGGCCTATATAAATTGGAAACGGGACGAAAACGCACTAGTGGCGGCTGCCTTGGCAGCACTAGTAGTTTTAGTAGTTGTGGTCTTCGCGACGACAGTATTCTTGGCTGCTACCTCTGAAACTATAGACTCGACTGCATTAGCACGAACGGCAAGACCATGGTGGCGGTTGCGTCTGCTTTCGTAGTGAGGCATGGGTATATAGGGCGTAAGAGAGAAAGAAATGAGAAAGGAATGTGTGGACGAGGGAAGACGCTGAGGAGACGCGCCGGAACCAGACGAGAACAGGGGAAGAGGAGGGAAGAGGCTAAGCCGCTAAGGCACTTGGGAACCGATTTTTTTGATATGATGACAACAGCCGTGTTGCCCAACAACCAATTTATTTATCTCTTTCTGATCTCTACCACATGTCTCTTTCTTCGTTATCATGAATGCTATAGCTCTGGTGTTTCTTCAGCTTCTGGGTCGCGGGCGCTTG
Source organism: Tricholoma furcatifolium (assembly GCA_018854895.1). Taxonomy (NCBI): domain Eukaryota; kingdom Fungi; phylum Basidiomycota; class Agaricomycetes; order Agaricales; family Tricholomataceae; genus Tricholoma; species Tricholoma furcatifolium. The sequence continues at coordinate 6,684 of JABAJV010000082.1, forward strand.
GTTCCAATTCTGTACAACTTACTCTGACAATCACGTTCCTGGCTACATTCATTGGAAACTTCAACTTCGTCATCGACTAGGCGTATCAGGCGGCCTTGTGGTTTTGAGGTTCAGCGCTCTATTGATCATCCGAATCGAGTGACGCCAATGTCCTTAAACTGCCTTACAGTGTCTACGAAACTTTCTTGGTATTGAATATGAAAATTTGCGGGAAATCGAACGCTCAGTATTCATATACTTATGCCTACCCCAGATTTAGCTAGAGTTGGTATCAATTAATGTCATCTGCCTCACAGTGACATATCAATGGCAGCTGGAATGGTGATGGAGTGGCCTTATGTGGATTTGATGGCGTCACTCTCTGGTGGCGCACGTACGCGCCTACGATGACGAGTATTTACCAGTCTACACAGAGGTATGGATTCGAAGCCTCACTAGCACGCTGACGGAAGATAAAAGATGTTGCCCTAATTTAAAGATATCGAAGCTTCGATGACTCGGAAGGTAAAGGCTATTTAACGAAAACCCATCCATATCCTAATAACTGACTCTCAAGCGTAGCGGACAAACGACTCCATGATCCTTTAAATAAACGAATAAACCTCCTCCTTTGAAAACCAGCGACCCAGCGAAATCATCGGTGCCCGCCCTCGAAAAAAACAACAGTTTGGTGGTAAAGCATAATACATTGTTCTGTGTTCGATTTCTGTCGGACGCCATGTGAGTATTCATAAAGATCCTGATAATCAAGAGACGTGGACTTACAGAATAACGATACAGATAGTATACTATCCTGATAGTCAATGTGTCCTAGACAATAATGCACCAGGATGTGGTGTTTGACTGGTTGTCGCTGCCGCTGCCGCCGCTCTCGCTCTGGCTGTCCACGAGCTCTGCGTCCGAGGGGGCTGTCCTGCTGGGCTTAGCCGCGGTGGAGGATTCCAGGATGTAGGTGGTGAAAGAATCCATTTGAATGGTAAAGTGTTCAAGGTTTGGGTGCGAGAGGATTGATAGGGCGGACTGGTAGTCGAACCTGGGAACAACCTAGCCTCGCTATGGGCCCTTTTATTCGGTCTGAGCCTCTGGCTCTGATTGTCGCACATACCTTTTCTGGGATGTCATCTACGCAAGAGCCTTCGAGTTCTGGGTGGAGACAAGACTGGCACATTCTGACAATAGAGGATAAAACTTTAATTTCGCAGTGCCTGATTGGAGAAGAGTGTGCCACATGCGCTGAGGAGCGTCAATTGTCTCCATTTGTCTCCTCATTAAAAAAAAGGAAACGACAATCATTCAGGAAGACAAGATCGCTGATGTTTAACGTTATGATGAAACGGTGGATTGACCGCCAGGCGCGAAATAAGCAGCTAAATAGGAAGGTAGAGAAGGCATTTGCTCAAGCGAGGGGTGCTAATTGTTCTCCAGAGACGACGTCGATGTTATCTTTCTACTATCGCGTCATCATCGCAACGAAATGTAGCCTCGCATAGCAAGTGCTTCTACTGTCAATGTGAAAATACCACTGGACAAAGCAAAACCTGAGGCGTTGATATCGATCTGCGCAACACATGTTACACCTCGCTCGCTCGCGACCAAGGTCAGAAGTCTGGCCTGCGGCGACTTACTGTTTTAAAAATTGCACAGTAGATACCAGAAATCGTCACTGAGGGATGTGGAAGGTATGGATTCCAATGAATGTGAATAAGTACTGTGTACTGATAGTGCCAATGGATAAGGAGCGTCGACGCATACACGATGAGATGTAGCCTAATGATAGCAGAGCACAGTGGGCATGCGTGAGATACGTACAAGTACAGGATTAATGGTACAAGGCAGGTTGTTTGTTTTTAAATTAGGTCGTGAATGCTTCGGTAGTGATGTGTGCCAGTGTGTGTGTGGTGTGTGATGTTCGAATATGTGTGATGATCTTCGAACGTGTGATGCATGCAAGGGGCTCGAAAGTCCGTCTAAGGTAGGTTGTAGGAGCGAGGCCGTTTGACGCTATCTAGATCAGTCAGCTGGCATAAGCCATTGGTCAGAGCGAGAAACGGTTAGGGGAGAGGCAAATGCCTCTCGAACAAGAACGGAATTTCGAGCGTCTATTTGCTCATCGGAGGGGGACACTTTTCTTCGCAGGCCAAGAATACTATACAAAGGATTAGCTTGAAATCCGGTTGGAAAAGGGGAATCTTACACCCGGCATGCCTAAACAAAACTCTATAAGATAACTAGGAAGAAAAAGACCGGAAAGACAACTTACGATAAGGTTAGAAACAGTCATGACGAACGGGAGTCCCAGCCCATTATTTGGGCTACTTTGGCTAAAAAAATCATTCAGATTTGTATCATTCTTGCGATATTTTTGAAAAAAGAGACACACTCGAAGAACAGGCCTGCTGCGATGAGATTTACGGCGATAACCAGACCAAAGGAAATTAGCCCTAATAAACGTCGTTCGACGCGTGAAAATGATGATAAAGGCGAAAACAAATACCTTGCTTGAGGAAATATCGCGCCAAGGCTAATCCAGAATTTGTTTTACGAAGACATTGCTGTGTAACGGGGTCCTTCAGAACACCTACGATGTGACAACTAAGACTTACACATACCGCCAGTACAATTATCAAGGAAATCAGATCCATCAAGGTGGCGGCCAACTGCGATCGTCCCCGTCAATACTCTGCATCCAAACTTGACAACGCCATCAACTGCTTACCATGGAGTACTGTAAAATGAACATATAAATATAGAAGTGTTGTAACAAGGAAGCGCATGGGGACTTACCCCTACCCGAAATCCCATGTAACCCTTTCCGTAATATGGGTAACATCCAGTACCGTCTAAAAGTATGAAGACGATCTCCGGCAGGGTTGAGATGTTGGTACAGAACGACCATACATCAACCGAGAAAAGGCCTGCATAACAGGCCAGTAAGAGAGCGAGGATGCGCGTATCGCGTCCGGAAAATGCATATGCCCGCATCAGCATGACCGCTGTTGAGAGATCAGCGTTTTGCGGCGTCTATGGCCGACGTGTTGACTAACCTTGTGGAAGAAGTTGCTGAGAAGAGGATGTCAGCGTGGACAGTGATCCAAAGCCAGGGGATTACTCACGCATGGCATGAAGAGAATGTGCACAGGGGGAGCGAAGCGCTCGCAAACACTCCATGACCATGTTCCGCAGTACGCCGCCATGACTATTGGCCACAAAACAAGGGGGTAATATCGACACAATAAGTATGCGACTTTAATTGAGGTCCAGCGGGCTTTATGGATCTGATCAACAGTGAGAACAGTTTTCGATTTGAGACTTAATTATGGCTGAGCGTACCAGCTGAACCTCCACTGGCAACCTGAGGAACGGAAAGTTAGCGCATTGACAGAAGCAGACATAACAAAACTCACGTTGCAAACCATTCATATACCAGAAGGCTGTAGACTGCGACAATTGCATACCGAGCCTCCTGTATGATCAAGATGGCGTCTGTGATTGACGTATTATTGTCCATGCCGGTGACAGACAGCTAGATGGCCTGCTCAGCCCTTGTCGAGGTTGGGTGCCAGCTTGGGCGGCGACGGGAAGATGATGGGAGGGAGGAAAAGAGGACCACTGTGATATGTAATGTCTGCTATATTGTGATGACCACTTCTCATGTCAAAAGCGGTGGCGTTTTGTTCACCACTTTCGCTGACTTGTCATAAATGCAAATTAGGATATATTAGAGATCACGATGTCACATATTAACATTATTTCTAGCTCGCCTCCACTTCGACACAAGCGCTCACATCCGCTTTTGTGACAGCTCAAGCGTGTATCGAGTCACTGTCTGCTCCCTCGTCCTAACATCTTTCCAGATTTTTCAGAAAACGCTGTCCTATGGCATGATGTCGATGAACTTTTCGCAGTGGCCCCCTGGATATCCCCGGCGGCCCTGGCCCCGGCCCATCTAAGTCGCCTGAGTCTGGACCCGGACGATCCCGACGCTTTCGTGGAATTCTGCGGTCTTTTCAAATGAGTTTCCGTCATCTTCCGTCGCGTAAGTTATTAGAAAGCTGTGTATGAGATTGAGGGATATTCTCTACACTTGCAACCATTGAAGGTTTTGAGGAGAGGGGAAAATCCCCTGCCATAGCATTTTCTCCAGCACAAAGCAAAATTGTGGAGATTTGCCGAACATATGTTGCCACGTCAGGTACCGCATGGTGACGCAACTTGCAAGCATACTGATTAGGTTTATAGATAAGATAAGATGCGATCCAGTAGTTTTTTCAGCACGATGAACACGCCTTTCTACGATTTCTGCCAGTTCCTGCCTCTAGAAACGGCAGCGAATGCGTTGATTTTGCACTTCTGCATGTAAGAAATGGATTAAAACTTGATTAAAACACACTGAGAAGAACATTTTCAAATTCCCGTTGTTCTCGGTATTATTTTCGGTCATCTACCAAGATCTACAAAATTTGTTTTCTCAAAGCCCTAAATTTATCCAAGTCAAAAACCGCTGAAAAGCCACCGTACCGAATAGAAGGTCTTTAAAATCAAAATCGACTCAACCCCAGCAATGAGCAAGGCGGGACCCTGGCGGGGGGCCTGAACCATACTAAAGTTGCGCCTTTATGTTCATAAAAATGGGTATTGCGGTCATAAAACCGGGAAAACTAAAACGCTAGTTATGTTCTGTCCAAGTTGTGTCGATTCGTGACGTGAGATGATTGTAGATGGAGAAAGAAGTCAATATTTAAATGTTTAAATGAGCAATAAAAAGATATAAGCAAGAGAAGATCACCGCGTGTAGTCGCCCCAGCCAGCGCCTGCACCAGTAAGCCCATGAGTGCCAGACACATGTCAAAGCAACAACAAAGACAAAACAGGGCACAGACGTTCCAGACGCTGCACCCGCTGAATCCCAAGATCCTATGTAATGACTCCAAAGCAAAGAACGTGCAAAACAAACTGGTAATATCATACACCCTTGAAATTTAAGACTTCCTCATATTGTGGATTGTCCATGCGTCGCCGCCTAGAAACCGCCATAGGCATCGTCATCGTCATATACGGTCTCTGGTCTCGCAGCTGGCGTCTGCGACTTGTTGGCTCGCGGGGTAGGCGGTGCTTCAACTTCGGCTGCATGCTCAGGGAAGCTCGTCGCGCCAGCTGGAGGGGTGGGGACACCGAAGCTCGATGCGAGTGGGCTCGGGGTAGTAGGGAATTGGTTTCCCAGCGGGCTCTTCAAGTACTCTTTTCCCGTGCCGCTCGAAAATTCATTTGCCAAGTTGTACGATTCTGGACGAGATTCGACGTCAATTTCTGGGAGCATGGGCGGCAGGGAGTCGACGATGCGGGAGCGGCCGCTGTTTGTTGGCGAGGGCGGCGCAGGGAAGTCATCGAGATCGTGAGCGACAGAGTCAGTGGATGGACGTGGGATAGTATCGCTGCCAGCATCACCGGGGTATGGAAGGTGTTCAGGCATAGGATCGGAGAACGGCGAGGGCTCTGCCTTGTTGCCATTCTGGATGGACGAGTTGACGGCGGGGGTATCAAGACCAGCGGGCACTTCAGTATGGAGGTGCTCAGAAATCTCGGCGTATTGGGCAGCCTGGTATGGAGTCACGCTGGAGCGATCAAGATCGACATATTGAGCACGTTGCGGGCTGGGGTATCCACCAAAGTGAGGATCTTCCGAAGGGTATCCACTGGGACCGTTGGCAGACGGCGCACGTGAGAGGGTGGTGGGGTTGGATGGTTGCCTAGTGAGGACGCCCGCTTGTTGGTTGCCTTCATATTGGTTCGGTGACGTAGCGATGGGAGAGAAGGGAGACTGTCCGTAAGCGCTAGTGTATGCAGCTTCAGGGTATGCCAGCATGGGATCAGCAGACAGGGGAGATCTCATTTGCGCAGGACCATATGCCTGATACTGGTTGTACTCGTAATCAGTGGGCCCAATAGCCGGTCCTGGAGCACCATACTGAGTTCCAAAGGTCGGCGCAGGGGAAGCAAGCCTGCGCTCGATCATGGTAGGTGGCCGAGGGTTGAAGCCGCGCTCAACAGTCTCATCATGGGTAGGAGGGTCTTCCATGAGTACTGCAGAGCGTCGGAAGTCATTAGCATTGAATGCAGCCGCACCATATTCGTCGTTGCGTTCCCTTCGGCGATCCTAAATCAAGCCCAGTTATTAGGTGTAAAATAGCCAAGATTAGGACAAGACCTACAAGAAGGAAGCGAACAACGTAGAAGAGAGCAGCAATACCAAGCAGAGCGCCGGCAAGACCACCAACAATTCCTCCAACATCAGTACCAGATCCGTCAGAGGATGACTGCGTCGCACTGGGAGCCGCAGATGTTGAAGAGGAAGCGATAGTCGTCAGCACGAGGGAAGTCAAGGGAGTAGTGGCCGGGAGAGTAGTAATGGCTGCAGTTGTGGTTGCAAGCGTCTGTGAATAAACAGTCAGAATTGATTTATTTGAAGCAGTAGACGCTGCTTACGGGTACTACTGCACTAGTCGTCGTGACTGGAGCGACAATGGATGACGACGTAGTAGTAGTAGGAATTGCATTAGGATCTGTGGTCGCAGCATCGGAGGTGTCGGTAGTGGCAGTATCCGTGGGAGCAGCTGGATCTGTCGTCTGGGCCGTGTCGGACGTCGTGAGAGGAGCAATAATGTTAATATTGGAGGTGGTCGCGGAAGTAGCAGCAGCAGCAGCAGGATCAGAAGGGGTGGCAGCAGCGGTTGTTGCTAAAATGAATCACGCATGAGCACATTGAACTAACTGCAAAAGTAACAAAAAAAACAATGTACAAGAACGTGCGAAACGCGATCAATCAATGCCGACCGCGTCGAGTTCTCGACTTGAGTATAATGAGAGATTTAGTATGCTTACCAGCAGCAGGGTCAGCCGTTGTAGCAGTTGCAGCTTCGTCAGTCGACAGAGCAGAAGCCCAGTTAAAAGTAGGGCTGAATCTAGCGACAAGTTCGTTGACTGAAGAGGCCTCGACGTCAGGGGGAAGACGGCGCTGCTTGATAGCAGCAATGCGCCTGTGTAATTTATGGCTATCGTGAGCACCCATAGTTTTTAGCGTAAAGACCGGGAAGAGTAAAGAATGTGAGGAGCCAGCCGTGTACTAGTCAGCGACGAGGGGGCAAGCAAGAAGGATATTGTTGTTCCTGTCACAAATGTCACACGTTTGCATGCGCGTAGGACATTCTCAACGATTTGCCTGTTGCCATCAATGCAAAAATAGAACCTCCCCCTGCTTTTCTCTGCTTGCAACGTACACGGTTGTCTTGGCCACTCCATGCGAAAGCTGTTTTTTTTCTCGAAACCTGGACAACAGAGCGGCTCTGTGGCATACAAACACATGGAGGAATTATATGACAAGGGATTTGCACAATCTGACAAGTGATTGTCATAATGATACACAGCTGCAGACTGCGCACGCTAAAGTCAAAGTGCCTGCCAGTGTGCGACGTTTTCACCGGTGGATCATACAAACACATTGACCGCATCGCCCACTCATCAGTGGTGACTGGCGGCAGGAAGGGACGGTCCTAGGCAATCCCGCTTTCATAACGATTCCATTCAGGGCACCGTTCTCATCTGCCGAGAATCCGTTTAGACTGTTGACTACGAACTTGAAAGGCACCTGCCTAGTCAGTTTTATTGGAAGTGTCCTTGCTTTCAACCAGCTGCACCTCGTGCTTCCCTAATGTACGGTCTGCGAAGGAATATCCTGTCATAGGATGACTCGTGGGCGAACAGTCATCTGAGGGGTACTGCTGTCGTAAATTCCTGGCATCATATGCCTATCGAAACTGGTGATTCTAACGACGTTCCATTCGCGACCTTTTCACAGGGCCCAAATAGGATACAAATCATCCTCTACCACAAGACTAGTCAGCGGCATGCCTCCTAAAGCTGTTCTCGAATTAAAAGGCACCCACCGTAAGCCAGAAGTCATATCCTACGTAGGACACTCAACCCACCTTATTTGAGGCTAAGGTATACGCGCAAGGGCCCTGAGGGGTATTCTGGAAACAAATGACTCTGCATTGGCTCGTATTGGCAGCAGCTACGCCGTTCTTACATGCAGCTGAAGAGAGTAAATCGCCGACCATCGAGCCCCACAGAATGAAGGATCGAACGATGAAAGTTTCTATCTGCCACAGGTATTGTAAGTGCTGGTTTTTGAGGTTGGTATATCCCCTGAACTATGTAACAGCGCAGCCAATTTGGTTACGAATTTCCAAACCGTGAAAGACTATCTGCGGCTTCGTGATCTAAATAGATGGACGAGCCTGAGTCAGAATCATTCCAACGAAAGAGTGGAAACACAGCACCTTTTCTGGTCATCCAGCAACCTTCAGGACGTCCCGCCACTTCTTTGGCTTGGAGAACTTGACAGATGAGGTAGCAGCACGAATCACGAGGATAATACTAGTAAAAAAGATGCGGATACATCTACTCTGAGCCTGAGCTGGCTGCCCGTGGAACCCGACAGACTGACGTTGACATCATGATCAGTTCTGGTCCTTGACTCCGAGTCGCCTCCAAAGTGAATAACCTCCAGAAACCACGACGTTAATGTCGACATGCCGCTCACACACTGCATGCCGTCCGACGTACATGAAGTCAAACACATATTTAGAGATCGAGTTTCGTCTTTGACATCGGCCAACAATATATGGGAACTAGAATAGCGTCGGGTCGACATAATCGGGGCCTCTTCAATCACGGAGACCCGACGTCTATAATTATTTCAAGGATCACAGTAGACATCATGATCAGAATCGGGTTGCTCAGTGAACACGTCCGCTCGAGTCTGTTCGGGCCAGTATACATGTATGGGTTCCGACGAGATCGATATCGACGGCTCGGGCGTTATCGTGAGTATGTTTCGCAAAGACATATCCTGCATTTTGGAAGCGTCCCTCCGATGTGAAAGGCGGTATCATTTGCGATGGCCCAGGAGGCAGACCAGAGACTATGATGGTTGTCGTTTGGTTGAAACTTGAATGACTGCAAACCTTGGGCTACTAGTAATATTTGAATTCAAGGAGGTGCGGATTCAATATGTGTCGGCCCAGACGCGCGTCGACGCATGCTCCATGTACCGAACAAATACTGAATCAGACAATTATGCCTCCTCGTCAAACGAGCATTGACGACTGAGGACTCAGCACTAAGCCCACATCCAAGCTAGCAACTAAACAACAGTCTGAGGATCCACGACGCCACATCCCCACTCGTCTCAGGTACAGACCTGGTAATAATTTAATAAATAGCACAATGTGTGCTCTCAGGCTGTACATAGTATATATACTAGTATACATAGTCCGCAAGCGGAGATAACGGATCAAGAAAGGGCGCTACTCAGTACCCCTATCGCATATCTGTATCTCGTGGGGCGTGCATATGCATATCTGCTGTCAACGCTGGAGTGGACCCAACGAGTGGGTCCAGGTGCCAGGTCACGGTGGACGTCGAGAAAGGTACCATGAGATTATGGGTCCCGCGACTCGGACGTGGTGCTTCTAAGTTACACGTGCGTTATGTGCTGAATGCGTGTGTGCCGCACATTCAAGCCCATTGTGCATTGCCCAGTGTAGAAGAGACGAACTCTAAAGTGTCCTGACCGAGAAAGCATACACTATGACACACTCGAGTCAATATCGCTTCTTCCCTCATTCACCAAAGACTGAGATATCGATAAGGCTATACAAGACAAACAAGCAGTGAGATACTACATCACAACAACAGCAACAGCAAAACAACGCAGATAGATATGTAGTAGATAAGAGGGACAGCGAGAGGATGGGAATGAGAGTGGGGGTTGAGTGTTCGAGTCGGTTTCGAGGTTGATGTCGTCGAGCTTTTGATTGTGGCAGGTAGGAGTGGGTATCTGTATATCTGTATAACGTCTACATGGGAGAAAAGAGAAGGAAGAAGAAAGAAGAAAGAACGGACGGATGGAAGAAATTGATGTATCAAGTGGGTAGCGGGTACAGGCATACAAGCACACGAGGCGGGGGCAGGGCGGGGCGGAGGATGATGGCTTTTGGCGTTGGTGACGTGGAGGTGGTGGGAGGGGGGATGAATGGATATACAACAGGGGATGGTATCCGCGGTGCGAGCAAGATTGTTAACACACAGACAGGCACAGTATAGATAAAGACAGCAGCGGGGGAAAGGACAGACGAAAGTTGGGTCTATGTAGCTTTTGGTTTCGGTGTAAGTGTAGTGGTTGTGGGAGACTCACGAAGAGACTCGGAGAAATGAAATGGAACTCTATAGTTGGTCGGGAGCGGCTGGGTAGTACATAAGATGAGATGAGACGAGACGCAACGTGATGACATGAGATGAAATGAGATGAAGCACAGTGACACAGAAAAGAACGTGCGAGGCGTAGGCGGATAGGAGACAGCCTTTAAGGTTCGAGGGCCAGGTCGGGAGCGAAGAGAAGAAAAACCATAACACAAGAGAAGTCCGTTGGATAGGGGGGGTATTGTAAAAATTTTGGCTGACGCGTCATAGCAGCGCGTGGGCGTGGCGTGAGTAACGAAAGAACGTAGGACATGACATGACATGACATCGCCACCCCATCCGTCCGTCGGGGCATCTGCAGATCACCTATTCGGCGCAACGCTCCCATTCGACGACAAACTCGTCACACCAACACTCATACCCTGACCCACCCCAGCCATCCCACCAACCACGCCAACACCCGGGCCCAAGACGCCAACCCCCACGCCGCCGAGCCCGCCCCCCATGCCCATCGCGCTGCCAAGCCCACTGCTCACCCCCATCGCCCCAACCCCAACCCCCACGCCCCGCGACGCGCTTCCAATATTCGGCACCCCCCTCCCCGCCAGCCCACTCCCACTCCGCGGCCGCCCAACCCCGCCCCACGCCGTCATGCCCATCCCCCCGATCCCTCCATGCGCCGACGCCGACGTGTGTCCACCAAACCCGTACCCCAGCGGCGCGCTATCGCTCCTCGCGCGGCTCGCCTTCCGCCCGCCGTTCACATTGACTCCCACGCCCCCGGGCGAGGACATCGCGGACAGCGACGACGCGCCCGCGCTGCCCGAGCCGGACTCGGGGTGCGCGGACGACGGCGCGGACCCGTGCGGCATGATGTGGTCGTCGTCTGCCGCGGTGGAGATGCGCGGGCGTTTCGAGGATATGCGCGCCTGCGCCGGCGCGTCGGACTCGTCGTATACGTCCATCGAGGACGAGTTCGCGCCGCCGGGGGACGCGGGGAGCGGGGACGCGTCCCCGCGGAGGTGGTATGTGTGCTGGAAGGAATGTTGTCTTGACAGCGTCGGCGGGGGGCCCGATGCGCTGCCGGGTGGTTGGGGCTGGAAGTCGGGCTGCGTGGGGCTGTTGCTGTTGGGGCTGTGCATCGTGTGCAGCGAGGACGCGTGGGAGCCCATGTGGACGTTGTTCATGCTGAGGGGAGGGGGCGCGAATCGGCCTTGTGCGCCTGCGCTACCGGGCTGTCCGCCCGCGGATGAGGATTGCCCCCCGCCGGGCGGAGAGGTGATGAAGATGTTTGGGCTGTCGCCGATGTCCCCTAGTAAGTCTTGCGGGAACGGTGGGACTGCATGTTCATTGTCAGTGTCAAGCAATTTGGAAGAAGCGGAAGAAAAAACGTACGATTTCCAACTCGTGTGCCGACAAATTCCCAGAGGCGCTGGAGAGTATTCGCGAGGCGCTCTGTGCGCTTCCGTTCTAGATTGAGCTGCTCCCAGACGCGCCGATTCTCATCGCGCATCGCGCCAAGTTGCGCCGCCACCTGTGATTCGCGGGAAGAAGGGACGGGGATGGCCCAAACGTCAGTAAGCATTCAACGGAAAGAACGGAGGAGGAACGGGGAATGTGCATTGCAAGGTGGCATGGCATGGGGACGGCACAATGGAAGAAGGTCGAGTCACGATCGATCGGATGAACAATCGGGGAAGTTCGCTCTTGGTGATCGGACGGAGGTAAAAGCGGCAGCGGCACGGAGTTACACCACCCAAGAGATGTGTGCCATTCCTGGTCCTCATGCCGCAAAAGAACATAACAACTCACCTCTCCAGGCAGTTCTACGCGGTGCTTGAGTGCTGGATCCGGTTCAAGGGCTTTTCGTTTGATTTCATCGAGCAGATCGGGACGACCCCTGAGGAATTTGTGGTGCGAGAACTCCCAGGTTTGCGCATCGGTGGAAGTGCGCTGAGCACGCGGGGTCTAATGTGGTTATTTAATGTTTTTAATTAAAAAAACGACTGCAAGGGGCTCGTGACGGACCCGATTGATCTTGTGGAAGCCGTACATGTTGAGTTGACGCACGAAGCTGGAGAACTGGAAATGGGGAAAGAGATTAGACAAGCGCGAGAGACGTGAGGCAGAGATCACAGACATTGTTGTGCTTGAAATGTGAGCCAAGGATGCTGCGGCTAAATTCACCGACGTTGGAGACGACGAAAGAGGTTCCCAGTTCAGTCCAGTTAATGTAATGGGCAGATTTTGTATCGTTGATCATTCTGCAAGTGGAGATGTAATGGAGAATGAAGGGCAGATGACAAAGGACATACTGATACAACTTTGTGACAAAGTTGTTGGCTGCCAAGGGCTTTCCGAGCATGTTCATAGATGAGCTGACCCCTGTAATTGAGCTGATTGCAGCGTTTGGGTCAGCCTCGCCGCCGCTGTTGGCATCGCTACCGTCAACAGGACTGCCATTGGCAGTTGTTGTTGAGCTGGATGGGTAACGCATGTCGATGTCGTCGTATGACTGTGAAGAGGCGAGTTCCATTGGAGCATCGCGCGACTCGTCGTACAGGATGTTTTCCTCGAGGACTGGGGTGCTTGTAAAGGATCGTTTACGAGGAAGCGAAGAGGTTGAAGATGAAGAACGAGAAGGACCAGGAGTTCGTCTATTGTCGTATTGGTCGTCGTATGAAGAGTCGAACTGATACTGTGAGTTGTACTGAGTGACGGATGGACTGACTGGAGTAGAAGGGGACGCGCTGGGAGGCGAGGTGACGGAGAGAGAGGATAGATTGAGGGAGAGTGCTTGTGGCTGTCTGTCCTGAGGGCGGTAGTAGTGGTCTAACCACTGACCATGGTGGTTGTTCATGGTAAAAGGCAGAGACTTGAAGATGGTCGTGCTGTGGAAATTTACATATCTTGAACCCAATAATCCCCGATCTCAGATCCAACACGTAAATTCCCCTCACACGTGTAACTCCGGCAATCTCCGCAAGTCCCAGGGACCTCCTCCAATGTCCTCCGCCGATATGCTAGCTCAATACGGTAGGTCTATACGCCACGACTCCCCCCGCGGCCCGTTTCCGATTCGGCATATCTCATGTCGCCCTGCCTCCCCGCTCACTCTGTCCACTGCGAAGGAAGAATCCAATGGATCTCATGTCCGTGAGCTTGAGCCTATCTTGAAAACTTGAAGCAACATGATTGAATGAACGGAACGACTATACAATTTGCGCATTACTGTAAAGCACAATGCACAATCTCGACCTTTCAATTGAACTTTGGCAAGCATAAGCAGATCGCCTTCTCTCGCAATTAATTACTTGGAATATTAATCTATACCTTGTTTGCCTTCAGGATGGATACCAAGTATCCGTCACAGCATACCACTTCCAACCCGATCCACATCAAGATCTAGCAAAGTATCACCATGCGCATGCGCATAGCATGTGTGGCGTGACCCCCCACACGCCGACCCCAACCCCACTATCGACCCTCATTCACTGGCAGTTCATTAATTAAATCAAAATCCGAATCTCATCAGCATTTGCATCGTCCTTGGCGCACGTAGCTACACTATAACCCTATGCTATATCGCAACATCTTTCCCAGCTCAAACTCCAAGGCCACCTGTATTACGCCTGCACTACACACGCGTATGCGTATGCGTATCATCGTAGTAGTACGTGACTACAGCAAGATCCAAGTCCTTCCGTCATCCCACATCCCCAGCGGATTTAACGCAACGTCACGGGCAGCCACAACATGTCATGTCAATCACTGCTTGGCTATTAGCTATGAATTGGAATAGGATTAGATTTAAAGCACGTCAGGTACGCTAAGCGATGCTATGTCACTGTCCGCGTTGAGCGCCGTGGCCGTGTGCTGGGTCTTGTGGGTGGCTGCGGGCGTGTGCGTGTGCGGGCTCAACTTGGAGCTGTGAAGACCCGGGAACGTGTTTGTGGTTCCCAGGGTCGATGAGAGGATCTGCAGCGTCATTGTACCAGTGCCATCGACAGATCGGATAATGGTTCCTTGTTATTAGAGGTAGAGACAGACGGGAATCATATGTTGAACAAGCTTCGACAAATTGGAGCGTTACTTGGGTACGGGCTAAGTTGGAGATTCAATTCAGATTCGGGCATAACGGGGTTGGGGTAGAGAAGGAAGGAGAAAGAATCAAAAGATGAACGAAAAACAAGCGTACCAATTCCACACCATTGTCAGTAAACTTCGTACGTTGGGGCCTTCGGCAGCATTTTCAGGCCACCAGCAACTCAAAATCTTTCATTATCGCCATAAAGCTACTCCCTTAATCCCGATCCTGATCCTAGTCCAGTGCACTGCGCAAGGTGCTTAGTCCGGTGTAACATCTATGCATGCCAGAGAGCTAATAATTACCTTAGTTCTGTACACTGTGCATTGCGGATAGACCTGCCAGGCCAGTACCCCAACTGTATGCAACTCGAGTTTAATTTGCATGGTTAATGCGGTAGGTATGGTGTCCGTCGAGGTGGCATGCTAAGTATTGAAGTATGATCACTGGTCTGAGGCATGAACAGTATGATGAGTCACACCTTTATCTTTATCATATTGCATTAGGGGGTCGAGATTCCTGGCACTCGAGAATGATCACCAACTGCGAGGGCATCAACGGAGTCGTGAGTATGAGTATAGCATGTTGGGGACCGCTACAGTCAGAGATCGCGAGCAAAGCCGCAGTGCATTGTGTGTCGTGCCGTACGAGACCTTGCAGTAAACCCGGCACCGAGTTCGAGATTTCCAAATCCAATCCAAATCCAAATCCAAATACCTTTTGCGATGGTGACTGATATACATGCGGCGACGGCGTCCTTGCCGGCGGTACATAGCTAAAAACTGCGGCCAAGGAGGTACTGATACCAGCAAGCACCAGCGCATTCAAGTTGGATAGACACTGTCTGTAGAGCTACGTCTCCTTTTCCCAGCGCTTGCATAATATTACCAGCGCCACATTCTGCACCAGACAACATATGCCCGTGCCGGTCCGCTGGTAGCAGCAGCGGTAACGTAACCTCTGTACACGCGTGAGAGCAGATAGAAGGATAAGAAGACGAAAGAGTGGAAAGGCAAATAAGTGGAGACTCCACCACCCCACTTAGTCGGAAGAAAAGTGCTATTAAGAGTCCACCTTGGGCATGTACGCACCGCCGGGAAGCCGTCGTCGGTCATGGGGCGTCGCCGTGTCGTGAGATGCTCAAGTGAGGCGAAAAGACACGGTAACGTACATCGACTGCGGTGTATAGGCGTGTGTTAAGTTTATCGTGGAGATAGCGCTCGTTGGAGTCGCCACAATAATAGGACTCTTCCGGGTCTTAACTGAAAGTCCCGGTCAATACTATCACCAGTTGGGACTCGGAACATGCCAATGCAACCGTAATCGAGACAAGTTAGTGATAGGCCAATGGGCCAATAAGTTGAATGCATTTGGCAATGTCATATGGAGCGTACCCAGCGCTAAGGGGTGCATCTGGTAACGTTACGGTGGTCCACTGCGCAAAGATAGATTGGCGCGCGTCATGTCAGTAGCGTAAGAACCTTACGAATGGCGAGGCCTCCAAAGGCCTGATGGAGAGGCGAGGGACCAATTATCCTTAACGTTATGCCTCACGGCATGGCATGATGAAGCACGCGCGTCGTCGTGATTGGACATGTGAATCCCCCGTGCACCCGTCGGGGCTCGGCAGTCCCGACGAGCCGTCGCTTCCATTGCCGCCAATGATGGTCCATGGTGACAGGCCGTAAGCCGTAAGCCATGGCGTTATCTCTCGACCGACTGCAGATGTAGTAAGCGATGGTAAGCTGCGGATTGTCAGATCAGCGACCACGCGATGCGGATTGTGGAAGGTTGGTGCTGTCAGATGGACCACGATGGACCAGAAATCACCAGCCCGTAGCGGTTTGATTGCGTTATTTTAGAGTTGACCGTCGCCATGTGCGCCGTCGAGCCTCGAGATAGAAAGACTAAGGAAAAAGCTCGGGGGTCGGGACTTCCAGCGAGAAATCCCAAGGCAAACCCACCGCAAGCCACTTCTGCTCGTCAGGTTCAATGAGAGTGTGGCACGACTTTCATCATGGATCAACACACATTCATCAACCCAGATGGATGCGAGGTTTTGCCAAGGATTCGGGGGTGAGAAGTTCCTTCTCTCAACCACCCTCAAAATGGCGCTAAAATGGTTTTCCAGCAGAAAGGGTCCGAGCCGAGTTCTGGGCCTCTGGTTAAGAGATCCTGACAATGAATTAGTCCATGCCCTCAAGTAATGAGGCGAGATAGACAACGAAGAGAAGGGGTTCTGAAGGGTGGTGTGCTTGCTGCTTGAATCATGGCATATCATAACGATCGCGATACCAGAAAGAAATCTTAATCCACTAGGCAAGAGTCAGGGCTAGGATGCAGGGAAGGATGGGGTTGAGATTGATTTCATTGAGAAATGGCTGCAGGCAGACAAATCCAGTGTTGGTATCAAGAGTCTAGGCGAGATAGGCAGTCCATATGGACCTCAATGGTCCGCATCTTGATCGGCCTCTTTGTAAAAGGCCTGTTAACTCGTGTGCGATGCGAAGGTAGGAGGGATACAATCGCGCGTTCATAGAGGCTTCCTGTGCGTGTAATCGCTAGACGCTGACACCCCTCTTTAGCACAAGGCTATTTGGCTGTTGGGGACAAGCGACATCTTGATCGGCATTGTTAAGTCAAAGGCGGGGCTGATGAGGCTTTGAGCTCGTTTTCATGTGAATCGGAGGATGCCTGTAAAATCACGAGTGCAAGGATATATCATGAGAATACATTCGTGAAACAACCTCTTGGTCAAGTTAAATACATTTAGCGGTTTCAAATAGGTGGTACATATGGAGCTGTAGCTTTACCTGGACCGCAGATCTACTTCTGGCTTTTCACGCGCCCGAATACAACGGCTCGTGTCTCCTCATCAGGAGCGCATTTCTTGAGCCGATCGTAGTCGTACCAGACCAATGTTTCGTTTGAAATCGCCACAACGGTTTTCTGCGCTATAGAATAAGCAGCCGACGTGGTGTAGAATGTCGAAGGGTCACTGCTTTCGTTCAAGGACGGCTCTTTGGGGCGATAACCGATTAAAAGCTGTAGATCAGAGATGAGAATAGGACGAAAGAAAAGCAGCTGGCATCCGTACAGTATCTGGATAGGTCACTGGGCGGCGGAAACGGACTTCGATGGACTTGAGGATCAGGGAAACGCCCTGTCCCTTGACCATGGCGTCTGCTTTGGCCTGTCCTCCTAGTTGATGTCCGATAGACATCACCCACTTCATCCGAGACTATAAGACAGGTCAATGATGGGTTCAAATGTGTCGAACTAGAACTTACAGACTCAAAGAAACGAGCTTATATGGTTTAAGTTATACTGTTAATACGGATGCTGCAAAGGAAGGTGTCGACATACCGTAACGAACATTGTTGACATGTCTTCGAGATGTTTGAGAAAAAAAGATATCAAGAAGACGTAAGAAACATACTGGAATGCGTCCTGGTCTCCCCAAACGATTCGTTGCTCCCAAAAAGAGGACGGGTCAAAGCCTGCGTCAATCATTGTCTGGGTCGCTTCCTTCAATGGATCTACTGGTTCCTCTACTTCGCATGGAGGGTCGGGAGAAGCTGGCCCTTGAGTTCCCGGTGGAAGATAGAATGGTGACGACGGATCTTTGAAGGCTGCCTGTAAAGCCTGTTTACAAGTATAAAACGCTGAAAGTCAGGATAAACAGAATTCTCATACGAGGGGTACTAACATCAATCGTTTTGCCCCGCGTTTGCAGGGCGCCAAACGCAGAGGTGAAGGCCCTTCGGTACGACAAGGACAGCATGAATCAAGTGGTAGAAATGAAGTAAAGCGGGGTGAATGAGTTGGCTTTGACAAGGGAGAATTTAACGCCGGACCGGCTAAAAGAGCGGCACCATGATGGTAGCAAAAGAGTAAGAGGGAGACCTTTCAAAACAGTGCCACATTCAAGCAGATGTCACACACGCCTTTTCTCGAGTATATCGGGCACTTATGCCATTGAGAGCGCATGAAACACATCGAGAAGACGTTTGCCACTAGCTCACAAACTTCCATGTTAAGGTGAGTTGTTTGAAGCCGAACGTCCCGACTCTTTCCCTTACTTGGTACTTTAGACACTCAGCACTGGGAAAGCGCACCTCAGAACTCGTTTGCAGATGCACAGTACCCAGTGCGACTTGTCGTTTTATCGATGTCGACCTCAAGTTGACATATCCTGGGAACGTTACCTTAATCTGGCATCCATACGCGTGATTAAGCCAGACGCAAACATTTCAACTGTTCTATTGGGACCTACTTCTGCTCCGATAACCTCTCGAGGCGCTGACAGTGAAGGCTGCCAGTGCTTTCCTGCATTCGGAATGTGATATTCACGGTCACATGATTTTGTCACCCTTCTGAACGCGTTCAACCAACGTCTCCTTCATCGATTTTTCGAGAGGCATATATACTTCAGCTAGCCCTGAAAACAGGTAAAAATGTTTAGGTGTACGTTTTTGCTTTATTCTTCTCCAGAAACGACCCTGGAAAAAATCAATACGCACGCAATTAACGAAATTGTACAAAACTCTGGAAAGTGTCCCCGTTGGTTGACAAAAAGCAAGACTCTCGATCGATCGCTTTCAACCAAAGCGAAGCAAATATCCAGTGCCCTATAAGAACCTCGCGTTCAAGACGAAATTCCTCACCCGTTCTTTCTTTTCCCCTTTTTCTTCTCATTCTCTTGATCCTGGTGATCATTTCCTTTCTACCCGCCTTTTTCGATTTTGACCTTTCTCCACAAACTACCCTACATACACTTCTTTTAACCTTTACTTACCCTTTCACTTTCATCCCCTATCTTTATCACATATAATCATGGTTGCTTTGACCTCCCGATTTGCTCTCCTCGCCGCTTTTGTCGCTCTTGCGTCCTCACCTCTTTCCGCATCTGCAGCAGTTATACCAAGCAGTGGAAAAGATTCGTTCGCGGCGGTAAGAACTTGTCTCAGAAGCTTCCGTGCGCTACTAACTGACATGCCTCAGCGTTCGTTCGACTTGGCTCAGCGCACTTTCAGCCTTCAACAAGCCAAGGCTGCAAAACGCGACTATAACGACGACTACTGTACGGATGAGCTCTGTGTTTACCTACTCGATATAAATACCCGCGTTCTCAAGCGAGGTCATCGCCACGACTCTCCTCGTTGGTCATTGAGCAGACAGAGGAAACACGGAAGGCCTTCGTATTCCGTGTCCGTTCGACCGTCACACTTCGAGCACTCAAAGCATCGGAACGGCCATATTAGACGAGCAGATACACAGGCAATTGGAACGATCGCTCTCATCGTGAGTCTGCTTCATTCGATATGATGGCCATTGTTGTGACGAAATGATGTATCCAGAATGACTCGGACAAAAATGATGCAGGAAATGCTTTAGGACATCTCGTCGTGGATTCGAATCCCATCTCGCCGGACGTCTATCCTGTGGATGCCTCATCAGACAACTCTAGTGATTTCACGCTTGTGCAACAAAATCAAACTTCCGCCAATGAAGTGATTGTCCAGCTACAATGGCTCGTCAACGAGAGCAATTTTGAATGTATGGGTTACAACAAATCGGATGCTACCGGTCAGCTCTTCGTTTCGCCCTGTAACGCGACTGGACCAGTGCAGCAGTCCTTCCTCTATAACACAGACACCAACGATCTTCAGCCGCTTCCTTCAACATCTGACGGGTCAGATAGCAGCGCTCAAAGCGTCATGAGCAGACAGGACGCCGGGCCGGCTAAGGATGTTGTTCTGAGATGGGAGCCCAAGAGTCAAGGTGCTAATGCGGAGGCTTTAGTTGAGATCTCAAGTACTGTGGCCCCGACCTCGACGATGACGACTACGGTGACGGTGACCAACACTCCTACGGCGACTCCCTCTGCTGCGAACTTTGATGCTGTATCGAGTGGCACCCCATCTCTTTCTGCTACGGTGACATCGACATCTGCTGGGGTTGCACCGACTGGTACTCGGGGAGTGAATGGCACAGCTGGCGCTGCAGGAGTTCTCGATGTGCAAGTCGTTCAACCTTCGAATGGATCATCCGCAATGAACGCTACTTCCACCGCTTTCACGAGTGCCGCGCCGACGACGACGATGAATGCCCAGGATGTCGCCTCAAGCATCGCTGCCAATTCTACCATTACTTCCACCGCCCCTGCTGTGTCTTCGACGAGTACAGGATCAGTACCAAGTGCCAGAGCATTGCGCTTTTAGGTGGAAGTAGATAGAGTTGTCAATTTCCGCGGAGAATGATTATTTTGAATTTGCGATCAGGGAATTTTCTATTACGTAACCAGCGATTGCAATTATTCCCCGCCATAAAAGTGGGAGTCAGATAATTTTCTAGGCAAGCTTTCGCTATCTACTAAGTGCCAACTGGCGTGATCATGGATGCCTCTTCTACAGAACGCGTGCTAAGCATCCAGTCCCACGTCGTTTACGGTTATGTCGGTGGCAAGGCTGCTGTCTTTCCCCTCCAATGCCTAGGCTACGACGTGGATGTGGGTATCCCTTGTGAATCTGTCGACTATCGCTCACCATTCTCAGGTCGTGAACACCGTCCATTTCTCAAATCACTCTGGTCAATCGATTTCCTTGTTCTGAGGCTGAACAATCTCTGACGTCTTGTGTCCAGGATATGGCCGATTTGGAGGCACGAGAGCAACTGCAGAGGAACTCGGTGCTATATTTGAGGGGATGGAACTCAACGAGCTCATGGGTCCTACTCGGCTCCTAACTGGTCCGCACCTCTTACTCTGTTCCAAAATGTCGTGCGCTGACCCTTCAGTAAAGGATATGTTCCGGGAGCGGAAGGCCTATCTGCCGTTGCAAAACTTGCTCGAAAGTTGAAGAGTGAAAAACCTGATCTGATGTTTCTCCTGGATCGTATGTTCATTCTTGCTGCCATACTGTATCGAAAACGTCACTTAAATTATCTGCACAGCCGTAATGGGTGATGCTGGAAAGCTCTACGTTGCTGCGGATGTTATACCCATATACCGTGATATGCTATCCCTTGCCACCATAATATCTCCAAACTGGTTCGAAGTAGAGTAAGTTTGATGATCTGCTCCTCAATAACAAAATACTGATTTGGGCGACAGGACACTAACTGAGGTCAAACTCAATGATCTACCGTCGCTCCAGAAAGCCTTATCTATTCTTCACAACACATATCACGTACCTAATGTCGTGATCTCCTCGATACCATTGACACCCTGGCTTTCTATGGCACTGCCGTCAGCAATTCAACAGCAAGACGGCGCTGAACAGTTGCTCTGCATCGCATCTGCCGCTCCTTCAGAGCAGGGGGGCACTCCCACCATCTATGCCCAATGTGTCCCCCTCCTGCCTG
Source organism: Tricholoma furcatifolium (assembly GCA_018854895.1). NCBI lineage: Eukaryota > Fungi > Basidiomycota > Agaricomycetes > Agaricales > Tricholomataceae > Tricholoma > Tricholoma furcatifolium. The sequence continues at coordinate 28,396 of JABAJV010000082.1, forward strand.
GTTATTTTTCCGGTGTGGGAGACCTCTTCTCCGCTCTCCTACTTGCGCACTTTTCCCGCCCTTCAAATTCGAACACCCCCTCACCCGAGCCTAGTTTGTCCTCTACCCCCATCCGCGGTGTAGCTCACGCGGCAGCACATGCTCTTGCTACAACGCATCATATCTTGCGTCTCACTCATTTACACGCGCTCACGCTCCCTCCGTCGGAGACCGTGGTAACGGACGACGAGCTGGATGCAGCTGAACCACTTCGCAAGGTGCGACGTATGCGTGGACGGGAGCTTAGGCTTGTGCAGGGGCAGGCAGCAATCCGCGGTGAAGGCGTTGATGTGAAGCCTATGGTTCACTGGGATGGATTCTGGGATGCTTAGATTGGATGTTGTTGCACACCTTTACTTACTAGATACCCATTGCTAATTACGGATGTTGTTCACAACGTTCGCGTACAATGGAGCTTGGTTTCACCGGTTGTAAAGGAATTGATATGGGAATACTTCACGTAAGTAGGTTAATTCGTGGGAGATGGGACCTTCACCTCTTTAATTAAGTATACCCGCAGGGTCCTCCATGGTGTCACTAAAAATATATCTTTCCTGAAAAAGAGAAAGAACAGGGAAGATGACAAGGTATGAAAGTTGGATTGACGAGGAGGAAGTTATAAAAGCGTAGTTCAGATATCGAATCCCGGGGACGTCGATTCGAGGTTTATAGAGGTTCTAAACCATATAGGACTCTGGAAGCTTTTGGGCAAGCATATTTGAGAAGTACATTGGTGCGAAGATGAATCCAACCCACATGCACAGCTATTAACTATGCTAGCCCGTCTTTGTCTTCAAGTTTCGCCACAAACCCGTGCTCAAGACCGCACCAACGCCTACCATGCAGACCTGCAATCCGACATAGCTACGCATTCCCACAGAGACACCACTACCGCCCCATACCGCCCCTGCCACTCGACCCGTATAGTTGCTGTACTGGATGGCTAACGACGTGCGCCCATTCCACTTCGGCGGCAGTTGCTTACTTAGCATGCTCATCGTCACAGTGCTAGCAAGGTTGAAGCCCAACGCAACAGCACACCAGCACACAAGTACTGCTGCATAATTAACCGCCTTCCCTCCTTCGCTGAGTAGGCTGAGGAAAGTAACAAGTGCACATAGACCGAGTGACGCTCCGAATGCGAGGATGAAACGGTCCTGTGTGCGCCGTGCGAAGAAGAGGTTGAGAGCGAGGAATGGGAAAGCCGTTGCTCCGCCCAGTGCGAGGAAGTTACCTGCCGCATATGGTGACCAGTGGAACTGAGATGTGGTCGCTCCAAAAACCGGGATATTAGACTCCCAACCACCGAGGACGAAGAAGCACGTCATGGAAAACCAACACATGCACAGGACGACACCCCATTGTTGAGGCGATAGTCGGAGAAGAGGAGACGGTAGCGTGGGACGAGATGCAGTGGTATCTTGCAGCTCAATTGCCTCCCCAGGGACCGCCGTGGGCGAAGGCGCTACTTCGAATGCGCGCTGATCTTCTGGTATATCCTCGTAGTACTTCCACACTATGACCCAAAATGCTATCCACACGGCGGCCATTACCCATGCAGGCGCAGTGAAGCCATTCCAGAGATCACTGCCTCTCCCTCCAAACCCTACTTTATAAAATAATCCTCCTACGAATGGACCAAACGACATGCCGATACCCTGACCTAAAACTAGCCAAGCAGCGAGAGTAGTACGTCGGCGGACGCCCACAATTCGAGGGTCAGTACAATAGCGTTTGCAGTACATCCACAGTGTGAAGCCCAGTCCGGATACAATGCGACCCAGAAGGATGAGATAGAGAAAATTTGTATAGTAGGCAAGAGCGTAGAGAGTATGCCCTAATATCGAGGCACCACATGCAACATGCAAGGGAAGACTGTAGGTACCTAACCCAGCGAAAGTTAACCTGATTCAGAGTACTAGATTGGCTGGACACACCCCTATCATATTTGGCGAGAGGTACAAGGGCAAGGCCAGAGAAAGCCGTGGGTATACCAATTACAATTCCTGAGAATGTGGATGTACCGCCCAGATGTAGTGCGTATTCATTAGACGATGAAACAATGATGAAGAATGATATCTAAAATGACATTCCTTAGATGCACCGTAACAGAAGAAATCAAACGCAGAACCTACCTGAAGAAGAAGGTTCGCAGAAATCATAATTATTAGTGATCCACGGTTTGGAAGTTTGAGCTCAGGATCTAGTAGTAGTACGCCAGGTTCTAAGGAGGCACCTTCGGATTCCTCATGGGGTGCCCCGTATGCTCTTGTCCTGCGTTGTATCCTATGCAGCTGTAGCATTTGTCACGGTGGTACAGATGTAGAGAGCATCGGAGTTAAAAGTTAACGAAATGAAATGAAATTTGATTGAGCCAGCCTAGTTACATAATGCACTCAGGTAAGTATCTACAGATAAAAACCTCACCAGCCCGTTTTTGTGGAGAAAACCTATACGTAAGTAATCAAATGAGATATACTAAGGACGGTTTTCTTGTGTCGTAAATTAACCGAATTGCTTGATTTCACGAGCCTAACAGTCTTCAACAATTAGAAATGATTCCAGTGTGCAGACTCCGCAGAGGAAAAGACTGGTACAGTGACTACCTCTGTAGCTCTTGTCTAACAACCCTAGATCCACTCTCACCTACAGAATTTCATTCATCGACGATCGGGTCTCCCCTGGAAAACTCAAGTTTTTGAAACGTTGACTGACGAGCCAGGAGTTCCGAGCGGCAACTTCCCTCCTACACTGCTTTCTCCGAGTCATGCATCTCTTTATCTCCGTTCTTCTGTGTGTAGAGCTTGTTTCTTTGGTACATCTGACCTCACACGTTGTCTCTAGACGCTTGACGACCCTGGCTCATTTGTTCTGCGCCTACAGGCGCCTGCCCATTCAAGGCTGCCCCTAACTCCTCTCACGGACAACGTGTCTTACAGTCACAGTCCCCCTTGCGTTTGTCCCTGTATTGTCTGCTCCACAAGCAATCTTTTTTGTACGTATGTTCAGTTACCTGCTTTGAATAAGAATGGGCTCGGATTTGAACAATTTTCAACCCGAGAACATTCCTATTCAACCTCAAACATATTTTCCGTCATGGCGAACGATGATGCAAAGACTCTGACCTTGACCTTCAAGGAGGAGCCCCTCGGTGTTGGCAGAGCGTACGGCTACGGATACTTTCAAGGTGGCCCAGGATCTATGCTTGGGCCTGGTCATCGCTATGTAATAAAATCCAAGCTGGGCTTTGGTGCGACTTCCAGTGTGTGGCTTGCTCAAGATAATGTGTATGGTTCAATCTCATAGATGGCTTTCAATGCAACTAATCTGTTTTAACGACTTATACAATGAAAATTGCTATGTCGCTATGAACGAAATGGTCGAACAGACGAATGGTGTGACCCTTGTCTCTCCGTGCCATGCTTTCAAAGACCTCTAATTCACGGATTTGGCGTTCGTTACATAGTTGCGTCGCATAACCTGTCAAAATCTTGACCCAGGCATCGAAGACTCTGATGGAGAACATCTGTGCTTGGTGACTGAGCTCCTGCACTCCGACCTCAACAACTGCATGACCGCGGCCGCTAAGGATGGTGATCGTTATCTGCCGGTCCCAGTCGTAAAGAAAATTATTTCTCAAGTGCTGCGTGGTATCACCAACTTGCACGAATGTGGCATTGCGCATACCGGTACGTCTTCGTCGACATGATGCGGTCGGTCTGCCAATTGGCGATGTTCGTTCTTATCTTTTGTCTGCAGATATAAAGACCAGCAACATAATGATCGATAATAGTCACTATTGGACCACGAAGGCTATAGACAAGTGGCTTGAGAAAAACCCTCCTCGTACATACCCGCCAACACCCAGTTTGCACAAACCTGTCACAGTGTTCATTTCGCAGCCGTTACCAGCCCCTTTAGTTCATATGCTCACATCCTGCGATTTCAAACTCGTAGATTTTTCAAACGGTGCGCATAGTGGTTCCTTCGATGCTTTGTTTTCTGATTATCTATCAGGTCAATTCATTTCTGACAAGACCGCAATCCACACTACACCTCTCGAAGTCCGGCCTCCTGAGAGCGTACTCGACGCGTTTTGGGATCAATCTGTGGACATTTGGACCTTCGGATGTCTGGTCAGTCGCATTGATTCTAATCGGCTTTGTGCTAATATGCGTGCACATGTTAAAGGTTTATCATTTAACCACAAGCAGAGATCTTTTCTTGCTAAATGATTTTTCTTCACTGGGTCTTACGGCAGAAGAAATTCTGTTGTATCAGATGATACTTTTTTGTTGTGAACTTTCCCCAGCCTCCCTCCTTCAACGAAGTCCTCATAGCGCGGAATTCTTCAACGCGGACTGTGCATTGTTTTCTTTAGTTCTCAATGCCTCTTGCTTACTGTGTCTGTTTTTTTTGTCGGGTGTGATGCCCAAATTCAACGAGTATCCACTGAAACCACTAGAGAAGTGTGTTACTGACGGAAGGCCCGAATTGAGTGCCGAAGATCTAAAGGAGGTCACGGACCTCTTACATAAATGTCTGCGCCTCGAACCGTCAGAACGCGCCACGACTGAGGTGCTTCTGGAACACCCATGGTTGAAATAATATAGTACACAGCTGTTGAAAGGTCAATGATCAAATTGGATATGAACAATCACATAGTTATCTATCACTACTCTGTCGAAAAGAAGCTATCTTATCTATGTATTTCTATCGGTCTCCATTACTACTAAGTTATCAACCTCAGCGCTTGCAGTGTTTTCTCACCACATGTAGCGAAGTATAGACGGTATTGTCAGGAGCGCAGTCGACGGCTCTCAAGCCTGTCAGGCGCTCCGTCGAGGAGCTGTATTCGGGCGTGATCAATGAGGTATAATAAAGGGGTGAAGCACGAGTAACGGGGGTGCTCTAAGATAACGTCAACTTCTTGAAGTCCTGGGGCACTTAGTAAAGCTTATTTGCGGGCACCTGAATTCCGCAACACAATCTATTTCATTTGCCAGTTATACGTTATACACGGCTTTCAATAGTCAGCAATAGAAGACACCTATTGCGCACTAAATCTATGCATCCGTTTTCAGCCATGGATGGTTTAGGAGCTCCTCAGCCGTTGGTCGCGTTGACGGCTCAAATCGTAAACATTGGCCGATGAAATCCACGGCGCCCGCCAATTCCTCTCGGCTCAAATTAGGACGTCGTTCCAGAATGCGCTCCTCCAATGGTTTCATTTGGAACTCTTTAAATCTCCCCAGAGTGTCTTATAAACAGCAGAGTAAGCGCCAAACATTGATAAAAAGAGGGAAACAGAAGCAATGTACAATCTGAATTGAAAAATTTGACGACTCCGTTGGAGGAGTGAAGAAGCCTGGCGGAAGTCGTCAAGTAAAAGTATCATCTCGTAGAGCAGAGCACGGTTCCAGCTCGCGCCGGTCTCCGGGTTATGATGTCGTTCTGGACGGAAAAGAACATCGTTTGAAACCATTTCGTAAGCCTTGACCATGTATGCGCAGATTAGCAAATAGTCAACTTGAGTCGATACAACTAACCATAGTCCCAAGGGACCAAATGTCTGTAGATTGATCCCAAGGCGCGTCAAGCACGATTTCAGGAGGCTGAAATCGGCTGATACTAGGTGGGGAGGAATAGGAGATAAAACGGGCTAATAGATGATTAGCTATAGCCGACATTGGTGCAAGTAATACGTACCACGTCCAAAGCACGAAACCTTAAAGTCACAAGATGCGAACATTTCCAGCGGTGGAAGCGGCAGAGGCTGAGAGACAGATGAAGTGACTGACTTGTTCTTCAGGCTGGGTCTTTCTGGGTAAGTACGAGGGCGAGGGGGGTTTTGCTTAAGCCAGGCGTCGATAGCCTCTGTGGACTGGTGATGACTATAATCAAGCAGTACGTCAAGATTACTTAGCTCTGAATAAAGGAAAAGCAGATCATTGATCGCGAATCATACTGTTAGTGTGTAACGTACCGGTGTGCGCAACACCACACTTGTGCAAGTGAGCTAGGCCGCGTAATACATCAGCGAGGATCTTCTTCGTGGCTGAACTGGGTATATAGTAGCTGCTCATGGATCGAGCCTGCACTATGCAGTTTACGACATTGGGGTGAAAAACGTCGGTCACCAGACAAAGGTGATCGCCATCATCGTCAATGCCGGGATGGATGAAATTGTCGAGAAGACGGACAATATGGCTGCCAGAGGGAGATTCCGACACGCGCTTTAGGCCTCCAATGCGCGAAACTCCCGTTCTGCAAAAAATTCTGTTGCAAACCCTTTCATAATCTTGATGGATACATAGCGCTTGTTTCTGCCTCAAAGATGTTAGTTCAAATAATGGACCACTAGCGCAGAAGGAATCATACATGGAGTCGTGAGCAAGCCAAGCAGTTGACATACTGCCCCGACCAAGTTTGGCTCGTATCTGGTAGCGGTCATTGGGACCAAGCAGAGACCCAGGTCCTCCCTGAAAGTAACCACAGATGTGGCTTTTTCCAATGCCCAATGGCTCTTCATCGAACTTGTACGGTCGCAAATCCTCTCCGTCACCACGCTCGCTAAGGTACATAAGGGAACCTATGTTACGGGAAGTGGAGGAGGAAATATGTCGGGTTGCAGAAGGGTGTAGGATGCGGAACTGAGTCCCTCTGGAGAGGCGGTAACACATACGCATCATCGTCTAATACTTAACTTGAACGTTAGTCGCTTAGTCGCGTCGGAAGAGAGCGTGACGTCGTTTCGCACATCACGATCACATGACGCAAGCCTGCTTTGACCCACCAAGGACTTGCATTATAGACTGGACCTCTGCTCACTCGTAGCCAACACAACAACGCTCGCCAGTGTGCGTCTCGCCTACAGCAGGCTCTCCTTTTCCTTTCTCTCTCATCCTCCTCATGGCCTCTCGCTCAAACCAGCCCCTTTACGGAGGAAAGTATGATCAATCTGCAGAACCCACGCGTCGCAACTACATTACTTAGGGGACGAGCTCGAGCTCCTGATGATACCTCTGGACCTACTCACACGAGAATGCGGTAGATTATGAGATTACGAGGATGAAGATACAGATGAGGATGGTAAAATACTTAGCGAGGCGTTCACTGAGCATCAGTATTGCCTTCTTCTACCTCGAATGCCACAATCAGGGGACAAACAACAGTAAGCGGGGAAATAGCGAAAGGGGAGGTCTCTGTGAGATCCAACTTTGTTGCTGCACTTGTTGATGAACAAGAGGATCTCAACTCGCCCGCTGCACTAGCGGCGCGGAGCGCATATATCGATGAGAGCGAGTGCGCACCGACTGACATTGCGGACAACGCCAGGCGATCTGTCGTCAGCATGATGGAGACTCCTTCTCAAACGCGCCTGGACCTTCCAATAGACGTCGTGAGGAGCGATACCCCATCGAAAGCATGAGGATGTCTAAACGCTCTCTCCCAACCCAGTCGTATCTCGTCCTCCCACTATTGCTCCTCATGTGTTCGCTGTCAACCCGTCAAGTTCGTATCTGGCTCTATGCATTCTACCAATCGCTCTGAGTCCACACCAAGCTGTTTTCTCCGCCTACTCCACGGGCGCCAGCTGCCGTACGCCTTCTTCACAGGGACTACCTCGCTCTGTCATCCTTCCTTACGAACATGTGGCTTCCCATCGCCTAATGCCATTACGCTCATGTCTGAGCAGTCTGCGACTCTGATCTCCACTCTGCAGGCTAGGGGTTCCCTCCCTAGTACGCCTCAGTACTACCCGTTCTCGCCGTCCTTCCTCACGGACCGCATGAACAATTTGCGACACTCTCTGTGTGCTGCAAACTAGGGGTTTCCTCCCAAGTACGCCACCTTCGGAGGGATTTACTCGCTTCCGTCGTCTTTCCTTGCGGACCTGTGGTTTCCCAGCGCCTACTGCCATTACACTTTTGCATGAGCAGTTTGCGACTCTGCTCTCCGCGCTGCAGGCTAGGGTTCCCTCCTCAGTACTTACGCCTCCTTTACAGGGACTACAAGCAACTACGGCCGTGAATGTGGAAGTCTTTCAAGTTGTCATGAATGTTGAGGTCCAAGTTGAGAATTGATGCCCCTGAACATTGGGTAGCATGTAGGAGGCATGCGTTGAGCACGAGTACTTTTATAAGGGAAGAGTGTCCATATACACTTCGCTACGTATGTACTGATGAAGTCCGACGGTAGAACTGGGTCATTAAACGACATTCAGAGTGATATTATAGAAATTAGACACGGGAGAAGGACCAGCCTATCCGAGTCATGTAGAGATCAGGCCATGTGCTGTCAAGAGGCTTGAATGACTTACGCCAATTAAGAAGAAATGAGCAACGTTCAATTGCGCAAGACCTGAGATGCCGTCCGGAATAGTCACGCTGTAATCCTTATACATCTGGCCATGCTTGTGTAAGACGGGTTTATATGGGCCAGTGTAAAGGACGTCGCCAATAATATCAGCGGGGGGTGGGCAGCTATTCTGAGCACATGGCTCAAGACCTATTGCAATACCGATTTCATAAGGGGTAAGCAGCCCATCCTATATATACCATGGTATGTAAGTAACGCCGTGGTGAACAGAAGAACTCTTGACGCACATAGCGAGTGAACTGCACGACAATATTACTACCCGCTGATACCGTTGTTCCGTCGGCGGGGCTGGTGATTGCATTGCCTTGCGCGACAGCCATCGTTGCAAACGCCAGGAAAGACAGGGATGTGAGTAACTTCATAATTTCAGATTGTTATTGGGTCAATGGGAAAAGGAGCGCTACTTGGCCTTTTTATTGGCATCTGGAGTTCCTGAGCAGGTATACATTTCCAGTCTATTCTGTAGTTTCTCTCCGGACAATACTGGCCGGCTAGGTACAAGCTCCTGTCTTACTATGATCGCCTGGATCGCCACTTTCTATCATAAACCCACAATTGAATTGACTGTCCAGCGGAGTGATAATAATAGCTACTATATTGCAGTGCCCGTTCTCCGCAAGGCTCAACTTGAGTCACGGCTTTCGTCATCGCCTCATCATTAATTGCGGGCAGCTGGCTGGCAATTGAAGGTCAGCCCGCCTCATGTTTAAACAAGAGGACTTTTCGAATACGTCGAAGTCTGAACTTAGATATGTCCCACTGTGTGCAACCGTATAAGTTCAAGTATGGGGTTATACGGCCACCTGACGTTTCTTACCATATTGATAAACATCATTGTCAACCGCAATGTAACCCCGAATTTTTATACCTTATGTATACTTGACTCGATTCCGTAACACTTGGAGCTCTTCCTCCAACAATCGTATCCGTTCGCGCTCCTCACATCTAACTTCCATCACCAGTGGTAACAGCCCGTCCACTTCCTTCCATCTGCGGAGTCGGGCTTGGATTGTCGTATGGATATCAGGTTTCCAACGGATCAAATCACTGACCCAGGATCCCTCATCGACAATGGTACAGTGAAGCGGGCATATACGACTGAGAAAGCGCACGACAGGGTTGATCTTTTTGATGGGCGATGCACCCATTGACAGCTGACGGAGGGTGACAAATTTTGGGAGGGTTGAGCGAACTTGGTCGGGTGCGAAAGTGTAGTCCGTGCTTGCATCAAGGAAAAGGCCCAGCCTCCGCAATTTGTGGCAATTCCTCGCAAATGGAAGTAACGCGCCTAGGTCCAAGTCGGCATGAGCTGCATATACAGGCTGTGGATTCAACTCAAGAACCTCGATATTTGACCAGGATGTTGAGATCTCCTCTATATCTGTAGGATCAAGGTGCAGAGGATGACGGTGTTCAATCTCAAGATAAGTGAGATGAACACACTGGAAGAGAGGTCGCAGAGTTTCTATGGATATAAATTCATTCCCTGGAGGAGAGGATGGTAGTGAGGTAAACCTCAACACGTCAAAAGAATTGAGATACAAAGACTTGAGTAAAGGACACTTTTTAGGAATGATGCTGGTAAGGGTTAAAAAAACGGCAGGTGGTTCTAGGACAAATGAGTTGAGATAAAGGCTGGTTAGATTGGCAGGAGCAAATGGGTTCGCCAAGAACATGTGAGCATTTGCATAGGACAGCGTCATACTGAGGTCGTGAAG
>JABAJV010000083.1:0-38302 GCA_018854895.1 Tricholoma furcatifolium
CTTATCGGGCCCAGATATTCAAAATATTCTACATATATGTGACCTTTACAAGACCTTTACACAGTTAAGACACTTATCAGCCTTCAAGCTCCAAAAGTCGGGGAGAAATATGGAAGGTCATAACTTTTTTTTCGAGCCTCTGAAGGCAACTAACTAACCAGCCTACTGTGTCGGAGTTTAAATCCGACACCCCCTTGCGTGACACACATATATAAAAATATTGCAAGTTGCTCCTCCAATGTCACATTCCTAGACCTAGTATAGCCCATGCTGTGTAGCTCATCAATAAGAGCATGAAAGACCTGAATAGGGACCCCGAGTTCTGTTTGGATGCGCTTTGGATGGCCAGAGAGCAGTTCTGCAACCCACGCTTCACGTGCAGACGTATGATATGGTTCAGAACCATAGACAGATTGAAAGAGATTGGTAACAGAAGTAAGGATAATATTCAACACAAATGTAGCATATTGAAGAATGTGTTTGCGGTGTTCCTGGTTATCGGGCATGACAAGTGGCTTATCGAGGGAATCAAAACTCCGAAATCAAAACTCCCGGCGGCATCCATCTCACATCAACCACGTCACAACCATGTCACGACTAAAATCATGATATTTGGCATCTCAGCCGCTAACCGAACAGGCTCTAAGGCAACGGTAAGCGAGTACACGTGCCACTGATAGTCGACGCGTACTACGAGACGCGTCTACTGCCCTTTGACATTGGATTGCAGTTATTTGTATAGTTCTGCCTCGTTCGACGACGAGCAGACCCGTGTGATCATGAATTCTCACCTTCTTGCTTCAAGGTACTTCATGCTCTGAGCTTGTGGGTCAATTTCTGGTTTCTCTGATTTGAAAGTCTCGTTTGTCACGGTTTCGTTCTCTGTTGGTCTGTCAGGTGTTTTACACTTGATAGAAAACTTATCACGATCGAGAGAGGATCAATTTCACGGGAGTGATCGCGGGCACGCGCGCCGCTGGCAATAGGGACTCGGCTTTTCCCACCACAAACCGCGTCCTCGTCCCCTACGAATATGACCCCGCCCTAGACGAGATGGAGCCTGCTGACGAGGAAGATTTTCTCCACGACCCTGCTGCGCACGGTCATAGGAAAACACGCTTCTCATGGCGTGGCGTCTTGAACGTCGCCATGCTCGTTGGCCTCATTGGCGCTCTACTCTGTCTCTTTGTCTTTTACCCCTTTATGCTACTTACTTTCTTGCACAGCCGATATCATGAGTTGGCAGGAGACATGGGTCTACCCAGTATGAAACGACTGCTTCAATATCTCTGATATACCATCACATTATCTCGTCTGTCATTGGTGCATGCTCTCTTTCATCCATTGCCATGTCCTTTTCATGACTTATTGTACCCCAGAAAATACACTCGTCTTCTGGTAAGCTCATTCATCAATTTCATAACGCCGACTTGGAGCTGACTCAGACCGAAAGCCATTCTTTTACAATCCAATTGATCTTCCTACAATTCACAGGAAACCAATAACTGAACTGATAGTGTTCTCCTCCATCTAATAAACTCGAAACTTATTAGATAATTGCCTGAATGACCCATGTTAACTTTCATCCAGTGCTTTACACGCGATAAGCTCATAAAAAACCCACCGACCCAAATCCATTCACGCCGCAATGCGCGCTTCGAAAGCCTCGCGACGCGCAGCGAGCTCAGCGGCGCGCTCAGCCTGAATAATGGACCGCGCGATGCGACTGCGTCTTGCCCTGTGGTTGAAATTAGGCAGGCAGCCAGGCGGGGCCTCGCCGCGCGAGTAGCAGTGGCCCTGGGAGTCCGTCACGGCGTGGAAACAGCAGACCTCTGTAAGAATATTCGGGATACAACTATGTCAGCCTACTACGTCCTTTGGTGACTGAGAGAGGCAAGTGGGACGTACCGCCGCGGGGGCAATCCGTGTGGGTATGCGGGTCGCGGCAGACTGTGGCGGCGGAGAAGCCGGCGAAGAGGAGGACGGAGGCGGCGAAGATGGTGGAGAAGCGCATTATTGTGATTGTTGTTGAAGGTGAGTAGTAGGAGGAATCTGAAGTGACCAGCACTGGAGTTCGTTGGGTTGTTGGAGCTGTGAGGTGACCGTGCACTGAGGCATTCTCGTTGACGTGCTTTGCCTTTTAAGCATTTTCCTTTGTCGAGGGAAGGGCCACGGCAGGCACCAGTTGTCAAATGACATCTGTGGATTCCAAGCCTTGGTATGATAGATCAGAATCAGTGCGATAAAAGTTGTTGTCAAGGGACCTAGATCTGATCATATGATGATGCCATTCGAGAGTATGAGATTTCATTTCAATGAGAGCCATGACAATGTATGCGCACTAAGGTGAAGACAGCATAGATAGATTCTTTGTCACCGCCGATGTGGCGTGGCTCATTCTGGAATGTAAACTTAACCTATTGGTTTCATCTTGTTACACGGTGTATGTCCACCGTCTGCTGAGATTGACTTTGCTGGACTACCTGAATACTCAGTGAATACAGATCTATTTTTTCTTCCATTTACTCGGAGAAGGAAAGCTTTATCCTAGAATGATGTAAATTTTAACATAGTTGCTTCGGTGACACGCCCACATTTCAACAAGAAGCACTACTGCGGTCCAAGTTTCGACAAGATCAAGTACGTCGTTAAGTGTGTGAGTACGACTGTCTGGATGGCCGTCGGCTTCAGGTGACAGGGAAGGTAGCCACCATGACTGTTGGTGGTGGAGTGTTTCAACTGGAACTTCATGTGCCGTCCTGTGAACCAATCTGTCCACATTTTCACCATCAGACCTCTAAAATCTGGGAAGACTATCTGCTTTCAACGCCTCATCTACGTAGCACCTTTTGAAGTTCACCTCAAATCAGCTTAATCTGGAAGGAACGTAAACCAAGTTTACTATGTGGCGCAGGCAGGACACGTGAACGGTGACCTGTAGTCGGCTAATTTTGGGTCGGGATTCCAGCGTAAAACCGATGTCTGCGTAGCACTCCACATCGAGCGGACGCTTACGCATGTACATCGAAGATTATATATATCAACAGTCGGCCTGTAGCAAACACTGACCGAGCTCTACGCCAACTTGAAGCCCGAGCATCCCACGACATGGAAGTTGGAATTTTTATCTTCATCCATAACTCAATCAATCGAAGCACTCGGCGCTAGAAAAGTAGCAACGTATATCGATCCGAAGACTCAAGCCGTCCTCTGCCAGGTCACGGGCGGCCTGAGTACTATGACACGCTCCCCGAAGTAGACAAAAATATAAGCGTCCGAGTCGTGTTTGGTAAGGAGGGAGCACCTCCGACTCACCAAGCTAGAGAAAACCTAATTACCGTTTCTCATCTTGGACCCAGAAACCTTACATATTTACTGCCAGGGGCGACTGCATGCTAAGGTCAATGCAACATTCTTGGGCTTTCCGACCTGGTGTGATTCTGAGGTCAGAGTCAGGACTATAAGTATTCTTGAGATTCGGAACTTTCCTGTGGGCGGTAGGCCGTGGGTAGGCCCCTTCTATACTTAGCGGGTTCGGAGCACTGTGAGGTACATACCAGATGTCATAATGAAGAGCAGATGCAGTCTGTGCAGAGTGCCTCGGAGTTCAGAGACATAGTTAGCATGATGATGCATTGCTTCCAGCGCAGCGGGAGGGGTTCAAAACGCCACAGCATAGAGGGCCGCTGTGCCGTCGGCGAGTCAAGGCCCCTGGTTTTTTCAACAAAAGGTGTGCGCATTGACTGGGATGAGTTGTAGTGCAATTCCGAGTGGTCAACAATTCACTGCCGCTCAAAGACCTGGTTGACTGCGCTGTTACTATAATGCTGTATAGATGGGTGTGGGTCCGGAAGACAGAGCTTTTTGTCTGTTTCAACTTGCCAGCAGTTTTCATGCGTTTCGGCAAGATAACGTCGCTGCGGATGAGTAATGACTTGTGTCCAGAATTAAATTTAATTTTAGATGTGACGAGCGAGACCTACTATGTCGCGGAGGTGGATACTCCGAGTCGTTGGAAAGAAAACACAAAGTTTTTCAAGGAAGTTTTCAGAAACCGAAGGAAGATAGTTAATCAATTAATCAGGCATTGACGTCCAAAGCTGTGAAAGGACGCGTGTTGAAAGAAATTACAAGGTTCAGGCACAGCCACTTTCCCGCATCAACAGGTTGTCCTTACCCACCACCATCAACGATGGCGACCACCGCCGTCTTTCCTCCTCTACAACGGCGCTCGCCGTCGCCAACGGTGAGCAACATTCAGGTATTGCAGGCCAGAGCGTTATATCTCATTGTCAGCCACATACATCATTTCAGACAGCGCCCCTGACTGCCTCATCGTTGCAGGCACTGAGCAACCCAGGGTTTCAACAAAGAACATCGCAAGAGGTGCATATCATCGCTATGGCTGACGAGAAAAAGCGAGCTGTTGTTGTGCAGGAGTCCTATGTTGCCCGAGTCATGGCTGGTCCACTTCCCCCGTCCCCCCCAGCCAGCGATGTCGACGACGAAAGCATCATCTACGCTGAACCCGAGCCTGTCTCGCCCCCAGAACCCTCTCCGCTCCCTCCACCACCACGCCTTCACCGTGCATCCACAGACACCAAAGCCTCCTCTCTCCGCAAGGGTCTCACTGGCCCCCCTCCCTCCGCATATATTCCATCCCCTCCACCAACATCATTTGCAATGTCCGCAGCACAGCTGTCTTCCGATGGATATCTTCAGCCTCCGCCGCCGTCGACGACGACGCGCGAACGTCCAGCTCGGCGGAATACTACCGGATCATCGCCTAAACAGCCTTTCCCGAGCGGTAGCGGTGGGGAACTCGAAGAGGACATCCAATTGCACGAAGAAAATATCAGACGCGAGCGAATGTCTAGGAGAGCAAAGATGCTGGCAGAGGCAGAGGCTGCGCTTACGCGGGGGAAGGAGGAAGATCTCGTAACTGTCGGGAATGTCATTGGCGAGGGGCACGTCAACTATGTGCTCATGTACAACATGCTCACTGGTATCCGCATTGGCGTCTCCCGATGTCAGGCAAAAATCAAACGACCCCTCACCAACGACGACTTTATAGCAAAACACAAGTATTCGTTTGATGTCATCGGAAACGAGCTCACCCCTTCCGCGAAATATGATTTCAAGTTCAAGGATTACGCTCCGTGGGTCTTCCGGTCTCTCAGGGAGGACTACTTCCATCTGGACCCCGCAGACTATTTGTTATCCCTAACCAGCAAGTACATCTTGAGCGAGTTGGGATCGCCTGGAAAGTCAGGCTCGTTCTTCTATTTCTCCCGTGACTATCGGTTCATCATCAAGACGATACACCATGCCGAACACGCGTACCTTCTCCGCATCCTCCCTCAATACTACGAGCATATACAAGCCAACCCCCACACGCTGCTTTCGCGTTTCTACGGCCTGCATCGTGTGAAGCTGCCGCGCGGACGCAAGATCCACTTCGTCATCATGAACAATATCTTCCCACCCCATCGAGATATTCATGAGACGTACGACCTCAAGGGCAGTACCGTCGGTCGCGAGTACCCTGAAGAAAAGGCACAGACGAACCCTCGTGCGGTGCTCAAAGACCTCAACTGGATCAACCGCGGCCGCACCCTCGAGTTTGGTCCGGAGAAGAGGGCGCTATTGGCAGAACAGCTCCGGCGCGACGCGGCGTTTTTGAAGGAGGTTAACGTCATGGACTACAGCTTATTGGTTGGTATCCACAACATGCAGCGGGGAAATAGGGACAATGTCCGGAGGAATACGCTCAAAGTATTTTCAGTGCGTATCTATGCTCGTTCTTATTTTCGATTTGCTAAATAAAAAGAAACACTTTAGCCTCAATTACCCCCGCATACACCCCATCGAAGAAAGGCTGGACACTCGCGCACACTGTCTGGCCACTCGCAAGGCTCGCCTGAGGCGATCGCCATGCGTCGCGCGCTGTATCGCACGTCGGGACACGTTGACGCCGTGCAGCTGCCCGATGCAGCCGACGAGCCCCCGCCTACACAAGACCCACCGATATCAGACGGCGCCTGCCCATCTGTGCAGCCTCCCTCTTCCTCTTCTTCCCATCCACACCCTACTCAAGTTCAAACGCAAACGCAGATCCGAGCTACGACCTCTGCACCGGCTCACCCTGCATCCGTAGCAGTGTCGGCCTCAACAACGGCCTACCAGCCTCAACCACAACCACAACCACAGACACAGACACTACCACAGACACAACCACAGCCGCATCCCCACCGCTGCGACCGCGAAAAGGAGAAAGAGAAAGAGAAGGACCTGGCGGACCATTTCGTCGATCGGCAGCACTTCATGTTCTATCAAGACGAAGGCGGGATGCGCGCGACGGACGAGGCGAATTATGATATAGATACGATATATTATCTCGGCGTCATTGATATACTTACGCCGTATGGGGGGAAGAAGAAGTGTGAGCATTTTTGGAAGGGGTTGAGTGCTGATCGCGTGAGTGGTGCTTTCCCTCTGTATGCATCCTTTGTTTGTTTTGCTCATTGGATGGTGGTGAATAATAGCACAAGATTAGCCCTGTTCCACCAGCGGAGTACGCAGATCGGTTTTTGGCGTTCATGAAGGCGATTATGCGGGGTGGGGAAGGCGGTACAAGGTTTAAGGCGGAATAATGTCGTCTTCATCTCCCCTCTCCCCTCCTGCTATATCTCCTTGGTCTCTTCCACGTGGGCTCCTTGCATCGTCTGTACACTCCATCCATCACCCCGCCTCCGTTTTCTTTTGGCCTCACCGTGGTCTTATTATTCGATTCGATTCTGTTCTCCCTCCCACCATGGATCCTCTTTCTTATCTTGATCAACATTATTTTCTTTTTATATATCCATCCTCCACCCACCCATCCATCCATCCCATCATGCATTTATCGTACCGTACACATACATTCTATGACACGCTCTCTCTCACGCACACACTGCATGCACATTCCTTTGGTCTCCTTGGCTACAGCGCATTGTTTATGACGCCCCACGCTCCTTATACCCCCTCATTTTCATCATACCTTTTTCCCTGCCTCCCTCCTCGATCCGCCCCTTGACAGTATTCGCCTAGTCAATATCCGCATCCACCCATAATCTTCATGTACGATTTACGACTTGGCGATACCTACCTACGTACCAGGCCCTCCTTCCCGGACCCGACCCTGGATCATCCACAGCAGACCACACCACACCCTCCTCTCCTTATTCTCTCGACAGACAGACAACCATACATATCTTGAGAATAATTCTTATGCTATCATTTGTTGGTGATTGCGCTCGTTTCGATATATCTTATGCACGCGAAACACAATAAATATACTTTTGCAAGCTCTTCCCCAGGTGAATTTCTAAGATTGCCATTGATATGAAAACGATTGTAATACATTCGAGGTTACATCTATCGATAATTAAAGCTTCTCCCATAATGTCTGGAGTCATTATGCTAAGAGAACGACGTAAAATACATTCAATCAATACAAATGGAGTGTGGGGCGCTCAGTCATCTTCAAACTGATCGTCGTCGTTGTCGTCCGCTACCGCTGCCGCCGCCCGAGCAGCCTTCTTGCCCCGTGCTACAAACCCTCGTAAGTAAGCGCAGCGGGATACACTTTTATCAGAACTCGCACTTTTTCGTGTAGAGGATGCTGCGCCTCGTTTCCGTGCAGCAGCGGCCTTCTTTTTATTGACACGCTTTTCCAGAGCGTGGTCCTCTTCACCCTGGGCGCGATGTTCCTCAAGGATCTAAGAAAATCACTCAGCTGCCACATTCAAGAAAGCAATTTTGGGTACCGACCTTCTCGAACTCGTCCAAATCGGAATCAGGTTTGTCCTTTGACTTATTACTTCGTGCCTAGACATGGCGGTCTCCAGCAATCAAATCGTATGGAAGAAAGTATCAGCATACCTTGTTCAGAATTTCTTGGAATCGCTCAAAGACTTGCGGTTCATGAAGTTTATCGCGGTAGAATTGTAGGCCTTCGATGAGTTTCTTGACGGATCGCTCAGACTTGAATGGGAGAAGCGATAAACAGTATGCAATGTCCCGCCATTGCCGTGCCTCTTCGGATAGATGGAATCGCTGGCACAGCTTTTCGACGATACTTTCCGCTTGTTTCTCCTGTTGTACAGCGTGAGCCCAAGATCAATGTAGCAAGAAAAAACGAGGTGACCTTTTCAATAAAAGTGAAGATGTATTTGAGCGTGCTTTGGAAGGTTTCCTCGTCCACAGCATGATCGCCCGTTGATAAATGACTGATAACTAAAAAGAGCTCTGTAATGACATCGTAACGCGAGGTATGTTGACCACATACCATCTGGAAGATTGTTGTAAATAGCATTGTCCTTCGTTGACAGTTCCTTGAAGAAAAGCTTCGCAAGGTCTGCTATCCGGGGTTCTGGGTCCTCCAAGCATTTGGCCATCTCGCCAAGCTGACCTTTGACTTTGATCATGCCGTTTAGAATGAGATGGGTGAGCACCATCAATGTATTCTTCTTCACGACGAGGTCCTTGTCAGAGAGGCCTTTGTAAAGCTCGTTAGAGTTCTCGTCAATGATGTTGCTGAAAGAAACGGCAACGTCTCCAAGGCCGATGACGATGTTGCTACGAATATTGGCGTCGCGTGACGTTTCCAAGATTTTGAAGAGAAGTCGGTGATTTGCGTCACAGAATTGGGAGCTGACGCATAAGAATTTGCTCAGCGAGAGTGTCGCCGCTGCACGCAAAGTCCGATTCTAGACTGGGTGAGTGATAATTCGTTGCAGATGTAAAGCATAGAGCTGACCTTGAATTTATGAGGGCTACCACAAATGTGAACCAGCATAGGGCCATAAATCGCCAACAGGGACTGTTCGCCATATAGTAGCTCAGTCTCGCGAACGGCAGCGATGCGTTCGCCAATTTCATCCTCAGCATTGCCAGCAACTTGATCGAGTTCTTCTCCATCTTTGGATGCTTGGGGACCACCTTTTGTTGCAGCAGCCTGCTTTTCGGCTGAAGAGGTGCTCAGTTCGAGCGTTTGTACTATGGTAAAGCTGATCACTTACCAGCTTGTTTCTCGTCTTTCTGTCGTTTCCACTCTCGTTCTACCAACTCGAGGAACACGATTTGCTT
Source organism: Tricholoma furcatifolium (assembly GCA_018854895.1). Classification (NCBI taxonomy): domain Eukaryota; kingdom Fungi; phylum Basidiomycota; class Agaricomycetes; order Agaricales; family Tricholomataceae; genus Tricholoma; species Tricholoma furcatifolium. The sequence goes on from JABAJV010000083.1 coordinate 9,130, forward strand.
GATTGCAACGTGGCCAACAACGAAGAGAAGCTGGCTTAGTTCGAATGCCTCACCCACATCTGGCGTGTTTTCGTTCTGAGTAGATTCTGGTGTAGGTGTAGGTGTAGGTGTAGGTGTGACCCCATCCTCGTCGCGTGTTACGTCGCCTGACTGGTCTTCATCCATTGCACTAGGGTCCTGCTCAGTAAATTGGGATTCAGCATTGGGTTTACGCTGTCGATCCTGGTTGAACGCCCTCCGAGTGAGATTCTTGATAATCTCGTTACATAGTACGTCGGGGTGCTCTCCTAGTGCATATATCGCATTTATCGCTTGCTCCGCGACTCCAAACCAGTCTTTGGAACGGCAGGGCATCTCAATCACCGACTGCAACTTCCGGAAGATTGCATTATCCATCTGTAGCCGCACCGTCTTGTCGATCAACGAACCTACTCGAGATTAATGATTTGAAAAAGTGCAGAAACAGATGGCCTTACCCTTAACTTTCTTGGCACTTCCATTGAGCCGCTGCAGCGCGACACAGGTGTATCGGGCGAGGGTGAGGTCTGCCTAAAAGCCAGCTAGAGTCAATGGCATGAAGGGTCGAAAATGAAGGTATTACCTTTCCCAAAGGTCCCAGACCTGTTTTGAGCATGACATCTACTCGGTCGGTTAGTACACTTCGTTTTGCTAGTGCTAGCATTGCCAAAATAGCGATTGCGCCGCGGCGTTGGGCCTTTGGAAGTTGTTTGTTGGTGCCTAGACAGCTCATTTATTACAGGAATCCCAAGACTTGAAGTTTTGCGCTCACTATAAACCTGCCAGAGCTTCGCCTGTATATCAGAGTGGACTTGATTGTCGTCCGACATGATGCGCATCATTTCCTCCAGACTGGTCAACTCTGCTAATGTTGCGTCATAGGTTAGCCTGAAAGCATTATATGAATGAGATTGGTACACATCAGACTCTCAGAAAAGTCTAGCACATACTCAATCATGTTTTTGGAGATACGGTTGACTTGTTCCTTTGGACTCAAATCCGGCAGAGGGTCAAAATAGATGTTTCTGTAGCACTCCAAGAGCCTGGAGCGAATGCCTTTGATCTCGGTGCCATCTTCGGACGTTGACGTGCTGTTATCTTTAGTCCAAATGAGGTGTAACATCTTCTTGAGTCCAACCTTGAAAGCGTGTTAAATGTCGCATGCTAACACAGGAATCAAGCAGATACCTTGGCACTCTCGAAATGATACTCGTGGGCGACACGGAAGAAGTCGATTGCCTCGAGAACCTCAGCTTTATGTGTTGAACCCAGAAGCTCACCCATGATCTCCATAGAGCTTTCGATTTCGCGAATGAAAGTGAGAGCCTCTGCGTAGTATCGTTTTTTCAATCGCAAGAGAAGAATTTCTTCGCTCTCATAAGCCGCGAGCACCTCTTGTTCATTGGATAACGCTGCAACGTCCAATTGAGACTTTCGTGGAGCGAGCTTTGAAGGTTTTTTGGCCTTCCTCGGAGTTTCATCGTTTTCCTCGCCATCGACGTCCATCGATGGTTCATCTTCCTCTGTGTCGCCGCCCTGGTCATCTTCCTCACTGTCAACATCCATTTCGTCGCCATTCTTCGACCTAAGTCCAAGTTAAACTAAGAAGTTCCGAAATATAAGGAAGGCTTACCGTTTCTTCTTCTTCTTGGATGACTTGGATGATTCTGCCTCGGCCTCTGCCCCTCCTTCTTCCCTGATATCTGCGTCATCTTCATCGTTCCTCTCAACCGCTTTCCCCATTCGATCTTCAACCTTTGCCAGTTCCTCTTTAACCGCTGCGTACTCCGTTTCAAAGGCAGATTGCTCCAAGAGGCCACCATGCATTCGTCCATACGGATGAGTGACCAAAAGTTTGATCAAAAGCGACGCTGCCGCTTTACGCACAGTCGAGACCTTGTCCGATAAAGCAGCTACTGCTGCCTCCGTTATTTGAAGCCGCTGCTTAGGGAACTTGGCCTTGAGGTCGCACAGCTTTGAAAACACCTGAAGAACCTTGGCGCGGACATAGGAGGCAACGTCCATAAGACGTTCAATGAGTAGGTCGTAAAGCCTAATTATTTGTTTGTGAGTTGAGCGCTGTTCTTCTTCAGTTTCATTGGCCAGGTCTTTAATGAGATACCCGACGACTTCAACAAGAGCAACGCGTATAGAATAAGCCTGCAAATAGTAAATACAACGGTACATGTACGTCAGAGTTGAGAACGTACTTCGGAGTCCATCTGCTCAAGAAGCAAGCTCAACTGCTTTAGAATTGACCGCGGCGCGAGTTCCGCGAAACGTAAAAGGAACCTCGCAAAAACCCTTGGTCCCTTCTGATCTTGAGTATTGAAAGTTTTCCCAGCAATCTCTCGGAGGATTTCATCACCAAGTTGGGCGTGGTCGAATTCTTGGGCGAGAATCGATAAACACTCGGCCATGGGTTCAGCGAGATGTTCATAGAATTGGAGATTCTGCATGATAGAGACCTGGGCTGCAAGAGAGTGTCCATGGTGCTTGACTGCGAGGCAAATGACCTTCAGGACTCCGACTTTGATCGGTTCCGACTTCATATACTGTTCGTTCTCCATAATGCGATATGCAGGGCGGGTCATGCATCTATACAAAAGATTAGAAGCATTGACTACGCGCCCACTGAAACGTACGTTATAAAAGCCTCTCTTTCAGCAGTGGTTGTCCATATTCTTTGAGTTTGAAGACGAAGGAGCTTGTTGATAAGGACTAGTGTTGCTGGAATTTGGTCGATCCAAGTCCATGCCTCGTTCTTCTTACTCCCACCACCCCTGGAACTAGCTTTCCCGCCTGCCTTTCCACCCCGTCCCTTTCTTCCCTTTTGCACTGCAGCGATAGGCATGTCTTCATCGTCTGGTTGTTTGAATTTTTCTGCTGCAGACACGAACCATAGCAGAAGGAACCCGAAGAGCTCGAGTGGCAGTTTGTGCGACATATATCCTTGCTGATTCCCTTGGTCTATATCCCGCATTGTGGCATCTAGTTCCGCTTGTAAACCAGATGAAAGCGAGTCAAGCAGTTTGCTCATGATTAGCCCAGACACTACGCCCGAGTGCTTCAACAAACTTCGATAGACATCAAACACCTCTGGGTCCGTTATTGATTCGCTAGACTCTGCAACAGCCTCCACCGCCGCTGTAAAGGGCTGAGTACAATCAAGATGACTTGGTTGCATGTGTATTCTTACCTTCGAGAAGGCGTTCTGGATCCTCCTCCGCTGGGTCGTGGTCGTGCGGTATGTCGTAGTTTTCAGGATTTTCGTTCTCAAGAAGAGTTCGAATCTCCTCGCCAAGTTCGAAGCTAATCCCCATGGCCGCTGTCGTCTAAAGAACTAACGTTTGCCGTGGCCTTGTTTGAATTTCCCAACGCGATTGTCACGTGCAAATTAAACGACGCGACGCGTGAGGCTCTGTCACAGCCTGTTACGGTGTTACTTTTACTCTTACCGTTCAAGTTCTCGTCATTAGATTCAGGTGAGCTCAATAGAAGCCACAGAAGGCGCCAGGATAACGTACGCATGAAGCATGCGTAACTAATTATCCTACGACAGATTCAAAACTGTGGCAACTTCCACAATAATCCTTCTTACGACAGTAGCATCACTTCGGACCGGGTTTTGAAGCAGGAATTACAGTGGAGTACCTCTCTCGTACTTATACAGACTCCAGTATCCGTCTCTCACGGCTGGAGTTTCTTGGTTGATACACATATATTGTCCGAAGTCATAAACTTTATGGACATCTCGTTCACACCTTTTCCGTCGAATAATGTTTGCTTGTGGATGCGCCACCTGCTCTGTACTCACATTCAATATCATTATTTTCAGGTTACATCGATATCCGATAGGACCCCAGAAGAAGCTAGATAACGTGTACACGAGGCGTGCGCAGTTGATCAATTCAAGCGTTTCTTCGTACTTGACTTCCATCTTCAAGCGCTAGCGTTTCTTCGTGCTTGACTTCCATCTTCAAGCGATAATGGATGCTATTGAATCCGAGGACGGTAAAACTGCATTACCCCCTGAGAGAGATACCTTGTACTATTGGACGAACGTTACTCTCAAGGCTCGCTTTTTCATGTTTCAGTGCCACTGAATACTCAGCGATTATATGTTATATAGATTGAAGATACTCTTTTCAGAATCCCCAAAGATGCTCTCGTCACAAACTCGCGCGTTTTTCAAGACTTGTTCACGGTACCGCAGGGAGACGACACTCCACTTGAGGGCTCAAGTGACAGTCACCCAATTGAGCTGCCCGTAAGCAGGAATGATTTTCGACAACTACTACAGATTATTCTCCCTATGTAAGATCGTCATATTATGGGTTGTGTGCAATAATGAATGTGATCTACTGCTAGTGACATTCCAGCTCGGAAAATATCCAAAGATGGTTGGATTGCGGTTTTACGCATTGCTACCCTGTGGGAGATGAACAAAATCCGGCGGCATGCCATAAACATGCTCACCGTCATGTCCCTGGGCTCAATCGAAAAGATTGTTCTAGCCAAGAAGTTCCACATCCCCGAGTGGCTACGTGCTGGCTATTCCGAACTTGTCGACCAGCATGAAATGCCTTCTTTGTCAGATTGCGAAGAAATTGGCCTTTTATCGGCCATTTGCATTTACCAGTTACGGGAACAACGGCAGATAGACAGTCGTAGCCGCTTCCATGTTCCTTCCTACGACAATAACATCAATGTGGAGACCGTTTTTGAGAAGGAATTAGCTGCAGAAGAGAACTTCTCTCGTACCTATGCGGCAGACTTGGAAGACATGCGGCCAGATTCGCAAGCTTCGATGGTTGGGACTCCGATTTATGCAGGCTCTGAGTAGTATCCGTTTCTCAGGCTGGCAGGAGGTTTCCTGGTTGATACATATATATTGTGCGAAGTCATAAAGCTTTATCGATGTCTTGTTCGAACCTTTTTCGTTGAGTAGTGTTTGCTTCAAAGTTCAAGTTGGGGACGGCCACTGCATCTACACTCTTATTAGCCATTATTTTCAGGTTACATCGATAGGCTCTGAATCCCCAGAAGACGCCAAGATGACGTGTACTACACGAGGCATGCGCAGCTGATCTGAATTCAAGTGTTTCTTCGTACTTCCATCTCCACTGGCAAGCGATAATATTAATGTCTACTAATGAACCCGAGGGCAGGACAGAATCAGCCTTATCAGTCGCGGAGAAGGATGGCTTGTACTACTGGACTCCGGTCACTCTGAAGGCCAGCTCTCTTTCTTTGCAGTAACCTTTGGCACTGTCATTGAATACTTGGCTACAATATAACATATAGATTGAAGATACTCTTTTCAAAATCCCCAAATATACTCTTGTCTCAAACTCTCGCGTCTTTGAGGACATGTTCACGGTACCGCAGGAAGAAGGCCTTCCACTTGAGGGCGCAAGTGACAGTCACCCAATTAAGCTGCCCGGTAGCAAGAATGATTTTCGACATCTACTACGGGTTATTCTCCCTCTGTAAGATCTATATATTACAGGTCGTGGACAACACTGAATGGCATCTATTACTAGTACTCCAGCTCAGACAATTTCAAAAGATGGTTGGATTGCGGTTTTACGCATTGCTACCATGTGGGAGATGAACAAAATCCGGCGGCATGCTATAGACGTGCTCACTGGCATGTCCCTGGGCTCAATCGAAAAGATTGTTCTAGCCAAGAAGTTCCACATCCCCGAGTGGCTACGCGCTGGGTATTCTGAACTTGCCTGGCAACCTCAGATGCTTTCCTTGTCAGAATGTAAAGAAATTGACGTTGAACTTGAATGGGCCCTTCGCCTTTACCAGGTACGCGAAAGTCGATTGCAACAGGAGTTGCAGAGGTATAGAGGATATGGGCAGTCTCGCGTCCTCACCGTGGAGGAGGCTTTTGCAGAAGAGATAGCCGAAGAGGTCGCCAGTGATAGTACTTACAGCGCTAACTAGTAGTTTTCAATAGTACGAGACACGTAGCTGCTCTATATGGTGTCAAATTTACAGACTGAGCTTCATATCTTTCGCACCTCTTTTATGAGCGTCTCGCTCTCATCATGTTTGCGTGATACCTTTATATGTGCCCTCCGAGCACCTTAGGGCCTGGGCGCGGTCGCAGTCACCTAAGTACAAGTTGCTACAACAAGTCGGGATTGTTATGTAATCACCAAAGTAGCAATCAACGTGTGTGTCGCCAGCCCCTCGACATTGTCTGAGTCGCCATTTGTACATTGCTGCACGACTAAAACCTCAGTATGGCACCTATTCCTATGACATTTACGGACGACGCTTCACAACTCATTTCAGCAATCAAACGACGTCAAACCGACCTCCTTGACTTCCAGATTCCTCGTCTACAGACATGCAAAGGCCCTTTATCACTACAACAAAATCTGGCGGCTGAGCTTAGGGAAGACATTGACACCTATGAACGACAGGTGAAAGTATGCAAATGCGCTAGAGTGTGGTGACAATGATCGCTTACGGGACGTGCTAGGACCTGGAATTATTTATTAGTGATCAACGAGGGGAGAAAGCCAGGACAGAATTGAGACGCATAGTGGAAGAGTTACAGACAACCCTTACCCAGTACGAGTTATCAATCCTCCCCTCTCGATTTGCATTAACCGCTATTTATGTAGACTACGAAGAGACTCGCGGGCGGCCCTCCTAACGTCGAAGAGAACTATTGATTCACAAAGTAGATCACAAAGAGAGGAGCTATTGTCATCCTCAGTGGTCAATGAGAAGGTGACGACTAATGAGAAAGTCACGTAAGTTGCTCTTCCTATTTTTCATGACATCTTTCCCTTATTCCTAAGTTCAGCGAAGATGCTCTCATGAAAGCGAATGACAATGTCACGGATGCTCTTCGGCGAACAATTGACCTGATGCAAGGCGAGCTTCAGCGCTCGGTTCTTTCGGTGCAGATGCTGGGTATGTGGCTTAATTCTCACCTCGTCCGAGTGCTAAACAACTTCTCTCAGATGAATCTACTGCAACTCTACGTGCAACATCCACGACGCATGATACCCTCACAAATCTTATGGGGACTTCCAAACAGCTAATTACGGCACTAGAAAAGTCAGACTGGATGGACCGTGCCCTAATCATATCGGCCTTTATATTCTTCCTTCTCGTCATCCTCTTCATCCTCAAGCAGCGTATCCTGGACCGTAGCATCCGTTTGGCATTTTGGTGGACTCGGTTTTTACCAGATTTCGGCGGAGATACGGCTCTGGTAAATATGGAAAAGGGAGTTGCTCCCTCGTCTGCGACTGTGATATCCGTTGTCTCCTCTGCCATCGTTGCATCTGGAACCAGCCTGGTTTCTACGATCCCAACACCTTTAATACCGCCGGCAGAAACCGGTATCACCGTATCCGAGGCATTAGCCTCCTTAAACACCTTGCTGGAGACCTCATCTTCCATCGTACCTTCCCCTTCTTCTGTAGAAGATAGCCCAGATTCTCCCCCAGTAGCTTCTCCTTCTGTTGTCGAGCATATTCCAGATGAGCCGCATCGTAATCCTGATGAGCTCTAATTTATTTCGATGGAGGCAGTGATGCCCTCTGACCGCTAATCTAACCCTGGACGAGATGAAGATAAATGGCTCGCACAATACTAAGTCTGCTGAGCGTCACGCAGGTCAGGCTTTCGAGCCCTTTGAGACCTTTTACGAACGAAGAAATCTATTCTTCCCAAATTTTGGGTAGAGGGGTAGCTGGAGGGCCCTATTCTTAAGCGTGAACGGGTACATTGAGTGCCCATGTATGATGTAGGAGATACCTAATAGAAATAGGCGAACTTGAAAGCGTCTTGTGGAACGATCAGTCACATCACGTGTACGTTACTAAATCATGATTATGAGAGGAGTCACACAGTCTCGGTTGACCTTCCGAGAGGACTGTTCTTGAGCGTCTCTCTACAATTTTGACATGAGCTATGATATCGGTTGATGTTCCGAACTGAAAAAATGCCGTTTCTGTAGGTTGAGCTTGCGCGTGCTGACGGCAAACTCTACATCAAGGCTATAAGTATATGTAGCGTTCAACGTTGACTCTCGCCATCATCATCATGAGCTGCCCTGATTGCGCATCTGGCGAATTCCTTCCTGGAGAACCCACTGGCGTCCTCAGCACACAAGGGGCCTATCTCGCAGCTGGCGCCACTCAGCCATCGAAACGCGCTGTTGTTCTTTTGACTGACGTCTTTGGTTTGCCCCTAAAAAACTGCAAAATCGTTGCAGACCATCTTGCAAAAGAGCTAGATTGTGATGTTTGGGTTCCAGATATGTTCGCAGGTATTTGAAATCCTATCATCAGCCTACACGTTTTTGAATTGTTCATAGGGCGACCAATCTTCCCTTTATCCAAGATGAAGTCGCTTGAACACATGGTTGAAGCCAGCCCATCTATCTTCGATTGGTTCCACTTTATCTTCGTGGATGTACTTCCAAACATCCCTGCGTTTATCTCTAGTCGTGGCTCTGTGGTAGATGCCCGAGTTTCGGCGGTAAGCAGTGCTTGTAACTCCAGGCAACGATGACTCTAGATTTTCCCAGTTCGTCAAAGTTGTTCAAGAAGAGAAAAAATACGAAAAAATTGGCAGTGTTGGGTAGGTTTGATTTCCGTGTCTACTATTCCCTTCCTGAAGTGAATGAATATGCGCTAGATATTGCTACGGAGGCTCTGCGGCCATGCGACTTGGAACTACAGACGTCTTTCAGAGCGTTGCCATCTTCCATCCTGGCCCATTCACCGTTGAACAAGCAAAATCAATTAAGGTACCTGCTTTCTGGGGCTGGGCGGCAGGTAAGTCTCTTGAACCCCATGATTCATTCCATCATGCTATATCCTGACATACATTTCCTCGAAGTTGATCGTGCGGTTACTCCTGCGCTCATGAAACAGACGGAGGAAATGTATGCTTCACGGCAAGGAACTGTTGAATTCATTGACAATGAATTCCAGACCTATGAAGGTATTTTCTTCCTGATTCTTGAACTTGAAGAAACATTCGTCAATTTTGCTTTCAGGGACCAACCACGGCTTTGCTATTAGGCCGAATCTTTCTAAACCCGAGGTCAAGACAGCGTATGGGGATGCGCTCAAGCACACAATAACTTGGTTCAACAAGACGTTGGCAGTGTAGATGCATGACATTCTATTTCTTTATTATATCCTGTATACCCCTCGTGCCTCGCTTTGGAACACTGGACCATTCGTCTGCCTGTCCGCGCAATGAGTAAAATTTGGCGTTGACATCCGCATCCAAATCGGTTTGCTCGACTCACATGCCAAGCATCTGTCAGTGCCTAACAAGCTTCTCTAAGCCTCATCAAAATTCTCCAGCTCTAGCTCCATCATCAGGTCATGTTCGTGTGACATCGTTTCTCGCCTCCACTTGTCCTTGTCGTCCGTATCCTGTGTCTCATGAGCTGCCCAGATTGTGTAACTGGTGGTCTCCTTCCTGGTGAACCTACAGGGGCATTCAGCATTCAAGGCGCCTATCTCGCGCCAGCCCCCACTAGTAATTCAGCCTCCAGCTCAAAGCGTACAATCATTCTCCTCACCGATGCATTCGGTTTGCCGCTCAAGAATTCGAAAATTCTTGCGGATAAGTTCGCACATGAATTACAGTGCGACGTCTGGGTTCCTGATTATTTCCAAGGTCAAAAGATCTCTCTCAGCTTGGAGCATAGAAGCATTCAACCGGCTAACCACTCACAGGGAGGCCTCTCGCAGATGTTAATTCGATGCTCCTACCCGACCGTGCGGGGGTCAAGATGTCAATCCTGCAGTGGACCAAATTCGTTCTTGCTACAATTCCGAAATTGCCTGCTGCGTTTAGTAGCCGCTCCTCTGTGGTTGACGCCAGATTGTCCAAGGTCGGCAGGCACTATATAAACTCTGCGTTCAATGTAGCTCAATCACTACTTCTGACTTATAGTTCATTGCAACCATTCTCGAGGAAAGGAAATACAAGTGTATTGGTGCTATAGGGTTCGTCCACCCACACATTTACTACAAGCATCATGATTGACGCTGTCGAATAGCTACTGTTTTGGGGGGTCGACGGCCATTCGTCTCGGCTCTACTGGCCTTGTCCAGAGCGTCGTCATCTGCCACCCTGGACCGTTTTCCATGGGCCAAGCTCAGGAAATTAAAGTAACTTCAATTTAACATGGACTATTTTGGGATTTGTATTTATCAAGTTGCACAGGTGCCCGCATCTTGGGTGTGTGCTGAAGGTCAGTCATGCCTTCACGTGTGTTTTTGAACGTAGATTTTATGGACCTCTATTCTATGTTGATGTTTTGGCTTTTGCAGATGACCTGTTCTTCAGCCATAGTCTTCGCATGAGAGCAGAGGCTCTCTTTTCGGAGCGTCAAGGAAGAGAAGACTTCGTTGACTATGAATTTAGGGATTACGAAGGTTCGTGTGGTGATATCAAATGCTATTGAGCTTACCTCCTGCTACTTCTTACAGGCACAGCACATGGTTTTGCTGCTCGACCTAATTTGAATCTTCCACAAGTAGCGGAGGCGCATGAGAAAGCGTTCCTGCAGGCTGTTGATTGGTTTGCGAAAACCCTTCCGGCAGAGTAGTAGCCTTCAGCTGGCTGTGAGCTTGAAGGTCTTCGGCGACAAAACAACACAGAACTAAGTCCTTCGTCATATAGAGTATTGAAATGTACATCTAGAAAAACAGAGATGATCTATGCGCGTTGAAGCCAGCCAACTTCCAAATCCGTCATCGCACGCATGGTCTCAGGGTATGCTTTGTTGCTTTCCCGCAACACGGCTGCCAAGCGGCGACACATAGCCATAGGATATGATAGATATTCCGCCTGCGGAAAGCCCGGGTATTTAGCTAAAATTCTGTGAGAACAAGTTTTCATTAGCTTCCACCAACAGCTGAACAGGGATAGGATGCATACAGTTTTAGATCCGACGTGCGCTCTGAAGGTGTCAATGTTTTGAAAAGGACTTTCGCGGCATGAATGGATGCACTCTTGGGTATAGCGTATGGGGTTGGAGCGGTATAGGCAAGCCGGATGCTGGGCTTGAACAGCCAAATCTAGAGTGCAACGAGTTAAAACGGGGGTGCAAGGAAATTGAAGAACTAGAGAAACATACAAGGATGCGAGGCAGTTCCTCTTCTTCATCGGAAATGACGAATCTGTGAGTTGCATGAGCCCGAACAAACTCAACCATATCCTCTACAAGGAACGCCGAGAAGGGTATTTTGGAAGGTCTAATTCAGAGTGACTTAAGTATTCTGAGTCATAGAGGAAAATGTGTTACGAACTCGAGATTCTGGCTAACAGGGCGAATCGCGAATTTGAGAAGCCTGAAAACATTTCGCGTCCCTTCCTCAGTGGTATGGTTTTGGCATCGACCTAGGACCGCACCACAGAGACATCGAACAAGGCGCCAGTCTTCCCCAGGCTAAGGAAAAGTGAAATGTTGAGTAAGGAGTCAGAAGAACATGCAGCGACAATAACAAGAAAAATGGAAATAAATGATGTGTTCTCAAGCGTAGCTCCCATGACGTGTGCCTTATAAACATGAGAGTTGTTTGAGCGAGCAACCGAGCGTGACCAGAAGCCACATTCGTTGATATAGGATGTTTGGTATCAACCGATGAAGCCGTCGCTTTTCGTGTTCATCCATGATATCCACACGATGCGACACCTCCTCAAAACCACTTATGGGCTTCGAGGCTGCAGAAACATCGGCTTCAAACGTTTCATAAACAACGAAGCTGCACGACCGTTGGTGAAAGATGCCAACGCCGGTCTTCTTAATCATCCAGGGATGTAGGAGAAAAGGAGGGGAAAGACGGAAAAGCAAGAGGATATAAACTACTCACCTTCGCTTCTTCTGCGAGATGAAGATTGTGGTGCGCCATGGTCGACTCCTCGAATAGAATGTAGCTCCCACCAACAAGACCCTGTCCCGGTCCTGGCCAAAATCCTCCCTTTCCGTACTGCACAACATGATCGTGCAGCTTCTGATCCGAATGGCACATCCACGCATCCACAAGCTCCTGCCAGTGCTCTGACGGGAGATCACGGTACTCGTTGATTTTCGCAGCCTGGACAAGGATAAGGGAGCACGAGTGACATATAAAAGACGAGGGCTTGATAACCATGAGCTGGGATGCGTCGAGAAGCGGAGGAGGGTCATCGACTAGATCGGGAGGCGTGCGTCGCCCAACCGTGTTCATCTTGATCTCAAAGTGAGTGCCTTGAACCCGGACCTCTTGTTTCCCAGGAAGGATGCGTGCGGGAAGGAGAAGAGGGAGCGAGTTATGTGCGCCGTTTCTGACTATAAGACGATCGCTGCCTTCAGACGGACTCTCTGGGAAGGGTGGAAGGACCTCCGCTTCAATGTCGACACCTGGGGTTGCACCGGTCACCGTGAAAACCACCAGGACGTGCTGCAAGCCTTCGTGATACTCAGCGACGTGATTCACCTCGAATCCGACTGCAAAAGCACATATCAAACCCAAACTATAGTCACAGGATTGAGTGATCACATACCAGTTGGCATCGGTGACGCCGACTGTGTGGTAGTTCCTCGGGATTTTGACCGAGAGTGTGCAGTACTTGAGCTGTTGCTACTACCAGACCCTGATTTGGATCGAAGCCACGATAATGAAGGAGCGGACATGCTGCGATTCCTTATGCTCAGCTTGGTTTTCTGAGAAGGGACCCGAGGTAGAACGGCATCAGCTTCTTCGTTGGTATCCAACTGTGCTGGCGGTGGCTCCCTAACAAACTCCGGAAGAGTAAGTAGAGCTTTTGGATCAGCACGGTTGACCAATGCAGGAACTGATTCGCGCATGAATTCCGGAAGGGTTAACAGAGCATGCGGGTCTTTCGTTCGCGGTTGAAGGACTGCGTCTTGATCATGCAGGCGACCAGCTGAGGAATGACTTGCTAATTGTGCGACAAAAGCTTCTTTCTATAAAGATGTGAGAAGAAATGAGGGTAGAGAGGAAGTGGAGCATTACCTTGGCCAAATCCTTTTGTCGAGCCTTCTCTAACCTAGCGGGAAGGCCACCTTCCAGAATCACACTCTGATCTGTGAGTGTTCGATCTGTTGCTTTGCTGAGTAGATCCAGCATTCTGTCGAGCTCCTGTATCTCAGTCTCCTTCTGCTTTCCTGGCCGTTTCGGAGTCTGCGCCCTCGACCCCTCCCGACTAGCTTTCTCTAGTTGTGCAACCTTGGAAGACTTGAGCTCAACGCGCTGGTTGTGCAGTTGCGGTGCAACCATATAAAGCCTGTCGATAGCCATGGCCACGCCCTCCAAATCGAGCCTCATTTTTTCGTCCATAGGCCGAGATGACAAAGTGGGTGAATGAGGAATATGTCGGGATTTGGAATCCATAGATGTGCGAAGGCCTTGACCCTCGTATTCTGGAAGAGCATCGTGATGGTAGTCTTCATAATCATCTTCAAGGTCGTATTCGGGCGGAAGACTGATGACATCTGCCTGGATGCGCTGCAAGTTCTCAGTGCGCTCCTTGCACATAGCCACAACAGCTTCGAGGTCCTCGTCAATCTTATTCCAGAGGAGGGCTGCTTCTACTTTTAAGACAGGGGGAGCCCCCGGACCTAGGATGTCTGGCTGCGACGAGAGGCGTTCGACTTGTAGGTCACTGAGATGGCGTCGAAGGAGTGAAAACGGATCTGAAGGACCTGCAATATCGTTCGGGCTTGGAAGGCTAGCGTCCGACAGGGTCTGTGTGGAATTCAATTGAATTGCCGACAGTCGCTGGAAGTGGAAAAGCAGTGAAACGAGGGATGTTGCGAATATGGCATCCGTCGGTTCTAAGGATGGAGAAATAGCTTTGACCCTCTTTTGAAGTTCGTCAAGCAAATCGGAATCGTCATGATTGCTGCTGATTTGGATCATGTCAGAACCCTCTTCTCTATTACGCAGATTGGCGACAAGGATTTGAAGCGCAGAAGAAGATGACTCGACAGCACTTTGAGAAGACGATCCTGATGCTTGAAGACCCGGAGGCATGGAATGTCGTCGGTCTGGTACGATCGGACTCCAACCATTTGGTACCGAAAGGAGATTGTTCAGGGTAACGAGACAAGATTTTTGAACATGTGCAATGGAGGGCATGACTTCTTTCTAAAAGATTACTAAACATAAAATCTTGATTGTAAGTAGACCTTGACTTACCAGGACATCGTGCTTTTCTGTTTCCTTCGTGCCTTCTGATTTCGTGACACAGGAGTCCCCTACAATTTCTGCGTCCGGTGGCAGAACATCCTCCGGCTCTTGCAGATTAATAAGTAGTTCTCGAGGAAATGGGCTGGGGACTCCGGAAGTCAAAATGGGGCTGGAAGTGGTACGTGAAAGTTGTTTTGGACGAGTCAGAGTGGCCATTTTTTCTCCCAAATTGTCAGTAGTATCAACTGTGTGTTCTGTGGCAATAAAATTTAGAATGAAAAGAATGCACGCAGTACATAGGCTCACCTATCGGATTCTATACACGCGTCGAGATCGTCATCCACAATATAGCAAAGCAAGGCGCAGTCGTGGTGTGTGAAGTGGCTTGTTGATCGGCAGTGCACCGTAATCAGAGCTTTGATCTGGATTTGCAGATGGCTGTTCTTTCGGTGGCCTTTCGATGGCAAGGTCCACAGAAATAAGTCCAAAAGGCCACACGATGAGGAGAATTCAACACTCTGGAAATTAATTAAAATTGAAAAATCTCGGTCACGTGTTCATATTTCAAAAATTCTAATTTCAATGGCTAAAGTAGCTCAACGCGTTCCTGGAAATCTCTCAACACATCGTATGCGATAAATAATGATTTCGAAATGATTTCGTGTCATCTCTGTGTCGACTAGCTTCGTATTCACGATGCGGAGGAGAATTTACGCCGATTCCGTGATCAAGAATGGTTGCCGCATGGTCGCGGTTAAGCGATGGGCCAAGACGAAGCCGCCACACAAGCGTTTGAGTTTGCGTCGTTGCGATCTGTTTACGATAACTACCACGCCCCGCGACGACTTTTACTCTTTGTACGCTGTTGAACGTGTTTAAACGACCTCTCCCTGGCCAACGCTCACTAGCTTTAAGCGCCCTGCAGGAGAAACACACGGCCGTCTTCACTTCTGGCCAGGCACGCTACAGACGACTTAGGACATAATATGCCAGGACCTTTTAGCACTGAACCTGATGCAATTCCTTTACCCAACGGCACTTCGACGCCCAAATCTCGGCCTTCTTCCTCAATGAGCCGGCGGGAGACAATTTTGAACCTTGTAGAGATCCTTCTGCAGAACAGCACATCCGATCGAGGTGGGTATTTCTCAATATTTCAGTGATCGAGCTTATCCGTGTCTCCAGAAGAAGCATTGACAAGATTCGAGGACGACCGGGACGTCCGTGAGTGCCACTTTTAAGATGTATACCATTAATTATCAGGATAGTGATACGCCTTTTCATTAGCTACTGTCGATGAACACCTTCAGGTTGTCGGTGCTGAGGCTTTCAATAATTTCAAGAAGTAGGCGTTTATTAGGATTCATTCAGGGCGTCCGCTAATGATGGCACGGTACTTAGGCGCATTGACAACCTAGACAAGGAGGTGCGCAGGAACAGATTATTCCGTCCAGACTTGCCTTTCTTAACAGGCGACCCAAGCTGCGCAATTTTGCGAATGCGGCTCGCCAATTAGGAAGCTCTATTGCAATTCTGTCCTCAGCCTTTGATCTACGAGAGCGACTTGCACAACTATTGTTTTTATACCAAAAGAATGCCGCCGATCTCTTTCCACGAAAGGTCCCTTCAGTCTCTAAGGATTCCCCACAAGAACAATCCAAGGTCGAAAAAAACGGTCGTCGAAGGAGGAAGGTGCCTACAGTGAACTTGACGGGGCCACATGTGGTACGACCAACCGTGAATGAGAGCCTTGATCCGGAGGAGTTTCCGAACCAATTGAGGCTTTTAGCCAAGGCTATCAGCACCTTTCTCAACTGCTTGAACGAGTTTCCTGAATTCAAGGATGACGCAGTGAATGCATCCATACGTGATTTTGAGGGCGACCTCGAGGTAAGAGCCACAGACGCCCATTTACGAATGCATTCTGATTATCGTTCCTTTAGTACTGGGCTTCTTGTTTGAAAGAGTATGCAGGTAAGTTTTTCGCCAGATGTTCTTCCAAAATAATTTCTGACGAGTTCCCATCAGGACAATTCCGTCATCAAGCTGTTCAAAGATACATCCACGACTTATCCTCAGAAATGGGCGAACATATTGATAGTATTACATCAACTTTGTCAATGTTCATCGAAGTTGGTGCGCATCCTGATCGATTATTGCTCCTGTTTCATAGGCTGATCATCTGTATAGGCGTACCCACTATTCGATTCGCTCAAAAACATGCCGCGGCCAATCTACTCAACCTTTCGACGGTCGCGACATTCTTCTCTGCAGTCACAGCAACAACTATGCAGTTTTCCTTCAATCTCGATAGAAGCCCCATGGCAGATGCAGTGAACTGTTTCTGGTTCGCTTCCCTTGTATTCAGCATCGCAGCGGCTGTAAACAGTCTGCTAGGTCTTACATGGAAACAAGCAATGTAGTAAGTGAATCGGCCACAGAACCCTGGGGAGTTCGAAGCTGATTCATTCCCTTACTTAGTCGTTCACCTGGTGACCGCGTGCCATGGTGGGTCTTGATTTGGATAAAACGTTCTCCCCTCGTTTTCCTTGTCGTGTCCGTGGCAGCCTTTTCTGTCGGCCTTTGCTGTTTTGCTTATGCTTCTGGTCAGGTAAGCTCTTAGCTTACCCATTTTTGAATACTGAATCATCTAATACATTTATGTACCAGGCAAAAGCGACATCAGCTCTTACTACTGTCTTCACTGCGTTCACATCTTTCGGACTAGTAGCCGTGTCAACGTGGTTTGCATCTGAACGATACATCTACCTTCGTCACCAAGGGAAAAAATGGTTGAGCGACGCGCTCACAGAATATACAAACATGTTCCTGAGCCTTCCTGGCATGGAACAGATCAAAATATTTGTGGAATTTGTTGAGGACCGGCTACTCCAGTGGTGGGAGTCACTTCAACGACTCTGCGCAAGATTGCTGTGCATAGGGTACGCGCGGAGCAGCTCCTCGGAACACAGCAACGACATTGAAGCTGGTCCCGGGCTTCCTACTGCTCATAGGAACAACATTCCGTTCGATACACCTACATCACCCTTGCGCCGTGCGTCCGACGCAACCGATCACCCTACATCACCAACCTTCTCCCTTGCGTCACCTACTATTAGTGAAAAACCTCCGTCGGAAGCTCCGACGCCTGTATCCCCTGGCAAACGGTTATGGAACAATGCATTACGCACAGTCAGGATGCACTCGGCGCTGTCTCCGCTCCCATCACGCGAACCACGTCGTCGGCGCACCACGTCATCGAACCTACCTGGTACTGAACGGAAGAAGACTCTGATGGTTGAAGAACCGGGCAAGATTGTCTCACGATCTCGCGTGGCGGCTCTATCGCCCAAGCTGAAGGAGTTGGAGGCAACCCAAGATGTAGCAGCTCACACGGCCCTTGTGAAGCATCTGCAGTTCTCGCCTGATGGAAAGTATCTAGCTACTTCAAGGTGACAAATATCTTTTGTTCTGGCTTTAGGCTGATTGATTAACAATAGCTTTTAGTTGGGACAGAACTTCAGTGGTATTCCGTGTCGATGTGAGTTGTTCTATATAACGTGTCGAGGCTACCTGATTGATCGTTATCGGTTAAGGATCCTCTAGTGTCGCACCGTATTCTTGCACATCCTGCGGGCTTTGTTGGACAAGTTGCCTGGTACTTTGATCACTTTCCTTACTACACGTTCCATAAACGTTGATGCCTTCTTAAGGTCACCTACGGGAAGCCTTCTATTGACCAAGCTCCAGAAAGGTATCAAAGTCTGGACCGCCGAGGTGCATAGTTCATACCCTGCGTTCGTTAACTATTGTACTAACCAGAGCGTGCAATTTCAATTACAGGAGGGTGTGTGTAGAAAAACTATTGATCGTAAAACCTTTGTTGAGGCTGTTGCTTGGTTCCCGGATGGTAAAAGTGGGTTGAGTCAAGGACTATCCTGTCGGACTGTGCTGAGGACTTGTTTGCGTAGCTTTTATCTCGGTTGAAGGCAGCGATGTTACAAAACTTGTTCGTCTCTTTCTGGTTTACTCAGTGTTCTTTCTGACCCATACTTTAGGATCTTACCGGTAAGGTCAGTACGGTAATTCAGCCCTCAGCGAATCCGAAACCTACATATTCGTCCCTGCTTTATAGATTCTCGATCAGTACGACTTTGGTCGCATAAAGCTTCACGATGTTGCTGTTACCCCGGATTCGCTGCGACTCATTGGAGTTGGACCTCTCCTTGAATCGCCAGATGGGCTGCAACCGAGTAAGTCAAGAGCGGAGAAGAGGCTCATTGGTATGTTTCTTATTTCTAGTTTGAACTAGGGAAACTAGCCTACATTCATAGTATATAACATGGAGACCAACCTAGTTGAAAAGTGAGTAGAGCCTGATTATTCCCTACAATCCTGCCTAACGAGGTTCTCTCTATCCAAGTCAAACTCCCGTGCTCAATGATGTCAGAGACATTACTGTGGCAGAGAGTGCGTCAAGCGGAATCATTGCTTTAATCAGCTACGAGAACAAGGTGTGCTCGAAGCCATGGAAAGTGCAATCTATGGTCTGATAAGCTTGAACAGGCGCCTCCTCAGCTATGGCGACTCGAACTTCTTAGGGACAGGGAGAACCCTAATCTGACCAAAGGTCGACTTAGTTTAAGGTTGGTTTTCTTCTCCTGCATACATCTTACGTTTTGTAATCCCAAGTTTGACAGGCACACCTATATGCCCAAACTCCAGGTTGACTTCGCTGGCCCAAGCTACTTCGGTGGTAAGAACAATGAAATGGTTCTTTGCGCTGGTAAAGGTGCGACTCTTGAGCTCTTTGTCGTTCCACTTATTAAGATGATCGTATAGCCGGCGATATACACATTTGGGACCAAGAATCAGGGGCACTGCTTCACTACGTTCGAGGGCAATCGCATGGTGGTGATCTGACATGTATCGCGTGGAACCATGCAGCCGAGGACCCCTTCATGTTCGCCACTGGAAGCCATGACGGTGCTGTTCGCATCTGGACCAAACGATCAAACGAAGATCTTCTGCAGGATGGAAACGACATAATACGAACACAGTCCCCGGTTGAATTTATCGAAAACGAGAGAACGGAACTCGATTCGGTGCACTCTGTGCCAGAGGATACAGAGGATGGTCGAGAAGTCTTAGAGCCTTCGAGGCGGCGGCATACAGCCCCTCAGAGATCGCATCGAATGGACCCCTATCAAGAAGCTATTGGCCTCACATTTCGAGAGCGTATCTTAGCTTATGCTGCTGCTCAGCGTGTAGGAGATGCTCAAACGGATGCCAGACCAGACTCATGACCGGTTCACACTGGGGGTTCAAAATTAAGATATCTATTTCTTGTCATCAAGTATTAATTTATTCTCCCATGAAAGTACGTAACTGAACATATGTAGCTGAACGTAGTGGACAATACCTTGTACGATGATAGAATATGTAGCATGTATGCTTGGAATAATATGATCAAGCGTTTAACGTTCATCAGGAAAAACAGGCAGTGCATTCAGAAGTTGCTGGTTGAAAGGGTATAGATAGTTCACATGCATTTTTCTGAGAAAATCGCGAACAACATTATCGAATTTTTGGGACGTTGATATTATATTATTTCCTTGTATGATACATATCCAAAACCACTACCTTGGCTCGATGTCTATTGCATGTACAAATCCTAAATTTCAATACTTGGCTGTTGGGTAGTCGGTGTACCCAACGCTAAAGTCACTGCCGTCCTTTCCCCATTGCAAGTGCTTGATATCGGGGATATTATCGAGTAGCTTGCCATTCTGGACACGCTTGACAAGGTCAGGGTGTGTGATCCAGTTGAAGCCGATTGATATCCCATCGACCTTGCCTGATGCGACGAGTGCGGCGCCTTCTTCGGGAAGTACGCCACCGTTGACGAAGACCTTCGCATTTTTGATTGAAGGACGATAGGTCTCGACGATGTCGTGCGGCGTTGCGCGCTTTTTGCCTGAAGAGTAGTGTTAGAAGATAGTCGACAGGTCACCTGCCAGTAGGCTTACCGTCGAATACCACATCGGTTTGCTCAACGTAGCGAACGAGGACAATGTACGACAACCCAAGTTTGTCTGCCTCGGTCAGGTAGTATGTATAGGTGTCAATTGTCTCCTGGAGTGGCATACTGGACAGGCGCACAAGAATGAGTAACCAAACATTCTTTGAAGAAATATAACTCACCCGACGTCGTTATAGCCGCCGGCAGGGCTGACTTTAAGCGCCACGTTCTCGCCAAAGACTTCGATCATGACTTTGAGAACTTCAAGACCGAAGCGTGCACGGTTCTCGATGCTACCACCCCACTCATCAGTGCGCTTGTTGGCGGTGCTGTCAAGGAACTGATGGGGAAGATAACCATTTGCTCCGTGGACTGTTCATGGCATATTAGTATCATTGATAATTGTCGGCTGGAGCAGGGCTTACGCTCAACACCGTCAAATCCAGCCTCTTTTGCGTTTATCGCAGCCTGTTTAAACTCGGCAATGATTGTGCGTGGATCTTCGACTGCTGTGGGCTGATATGGTGTTGGCTGTGACGCTAAATATAAGATCTTTGATGAACCACGTACAGTGACGTATCCGGGGACGCCAGGGATGTGACGGAATTTACCGCCTCGTGCAGAAATTGCGGATGGAGCCCATACAGGCTGAAAAGCATCGTTTTTATGATCTAAGGTTGTTGAAATTAAGGGAGAAACTCACTGTTCCAGCCAACTTCTGTTCTGGAGCATCGGGATGAGCAACACGGCCGACTAAAGAAATGATGAATATCTCAGTAATTACGATGTGCATGGCTGCATACCATGCCAAAGCTGTGATAGAATTAATATATTTCAACGCGTTGTAAATCCAGATGAGCATACCTGCGCGTAAATTGACGATCCTTTGGAATGTACAGCATCTACTGTCTTCTTCCATCCAGCGACTTGGTCTTTGTCCCAGATTCCTGGAGCATGGGGCCATTCGGTTCTTATGAAATAAAGTTACGATTATACGACTAAGTTGAAATAAAAATTCGACAAACCCCTGACGCGAGACAAGAGTACCCTCGGTGACGATGAGTCCGGCACCACCCTCAGCGCGTTGGCCATAGTATTCGGCCATTATATCGTTTGGAATGGTACCCGGTGCACGGTTCCGCGTGAGGGCGGACATCATAACACGATTCCGAATCGTCTGGGACCCAACTTTCAGAGGGGAGAAAAGGGAGGCCATTGTAATGTTGTAGAAGTAGTTTGAGAGGCTTGGTTAGAGTGTGGGGGTGATAGTGAAACCGAGGACGAGAAAGGGGCAGCTTTTATCCTGTCCATTTGTAATCATGAAAATACTCACATAAATTCATGAAGACGCACCGAAATGGGCTCGCATAATCATCTTTCTCCTCAGAAGTTGGTAACTGACGATCATTCTGCAGATCGATAAGCACTCCTAGTCTGGAAAGCCATCACACAAATTGTGCTGACGTAGTAGAAAAAATAGCTTTGTCATCATTATGCATCAACATACAACGACGTTACAAACTGACAAAAACTTGGGAGTCGTATGCTTGATATGGAGAAACAGGTGTTAAAACTTAGCAATACAAGTGTCCGTGACCATACATGACTTCACGAGGCACTATTTTGTACTATCTGGGATATACTACATACATTGCCCGATGCGGTTGCGCTGGTCACCGTGTAAGGCTGTAGGAAAGATCGTTGTAAGTTGTCAGATGCTAACACATGTACAACATACATAAGTGCCAAGATGAGCAGTAGTTCCACACCAAGCCGAGGCCGCCGTTGTCGCAGTAATTTCGACATTGTTCTGGAAATCGAAGACCTTAGCATTATGCACTGAATGTATTGGAACGAACAGCTCACATAGATAACAGGACCGAAATCGAAGGCAACATCAGTGAGCTATATGTCATAAGCTCCTCTGTGAGAACGATAATGCATCACATGCGCTCAGTTACCAACCTCAACGGCGAAAATGGCCCTAAAGGGAGATCAGAAGCTGTTCAATGCTTCGACGTAAATCATGCTAGGTGCCCACCTGTTCATGGTGTTATCGGTAATGTTCAGAGTCGTGGAGGCAGATTGGCCATTACTGGACAAAGTACAAGTCCAAACGGATCCAGACTGAGTACATTGGGTTAGCTGAAGAACTTTCTGGGACCCGAGACGGCAAAGGCAAATCACCGAGGAGAATGTGAAGTGAACGGTGTCTCCGGGATTGACATTGAAGCCATTCCCCCATGCTAAGGAAGGCGTTCCATAGAAGCCATCGCCTTTCACATTTGATCGTAAACCAACGCGGAAGGACTGGATAGTGACAGCATACCAATCCACCACTCCCCGCTTCTACCGTCAAGGACCGCCTGAAGAACACCATTTCCGCTTTGGACACCAGGCCAAACGTAGGGTGTTCCTACAGGCTGCTTTAGCATTTCAAGTCGGGGAGCCCAAATAAAAAACACGGTGGCTGACCTCCTGGTGAAGGCAGACTGGGGACCACCATATCACCCGACATAGCGGTGAATGTCCTGAAGGAATCCATATGTCTGAATATGAGAAACACTCAAAGACTGACCCTGCATCCCATTCGACAGTATACCAGTCCGCAGCTCGTACACGAACAAGATAAAAAAGACTAAACAAGAGAGCCACGAAAAACATCGTTAGTGCTTAAGACCATGGTCGCCTTTCCTCAAGAGTTATATTTCTTCAAACGGCCCGTTTGCGGGCCAGCAAGGCAAGCTGACCATTATGGCCATGCGTTCGAGGAGTAAAGGAAGTGGTAACAATATCCCGTGAAATGTCATGAGGGCAGTTAGACTTCAGAAAAACCGAATTTGAAGCAGGGATACAGCGAATAACATTGCACGTTAAAGAATTTCTTTGAACAGTGATGAAGAAGGTGAAGAGCAAGTTGGCACCGCAGCGCCCGACGAGCAACGGAAACGGAGACTTGACAAGATCCGGGTTTTGGCGACAACCGTTCTTGCGCGCGCAAGTAAAGAGGCCCAAACAAATTACATCGCCCCCGCCCTTGCTGGCATCGTCCCTTTATTTCATTTCTCGTTTCCGATATCGACTTGTCCACTAGACAGGATGCTCTCAAAACAAATCATTGCTGTCGCGCGTGGCCGCGGTTTACTGTACTCGAAAGGCATCCGAAATACAGTGGCACCAAGTCTGACCAGGGGATGGTATGTCTAGTTTCTTTTCTTCACCTCGAATCTCTGTAACATGGGGTAAAAAGGAAACTTGCTACACCCCATGCACGGGTTTCCCAATTCCACTCGTCAAAACTTTTGGAAGGTATGTTGCATTCAACTGAAGAAAAATTCCGGTGCTCAACTTTTGTCTAGCTATTACCGTCAAGGTCCCCACCATGGCTGAATCTATCACTGAGGGCACTTTGAAGTCGTGGTCAAAACAGGTCGGCGACTCTGTTGCTGCAGATGAAGAGATTGCGACTATTGAGACAGACAAGGTATGTGTACCCAAGTCCCGTTCTTTGCAGCCTTCGCCGACGACAAATGAACCTTAGATCGATGTATCTGTAAATGCGCCCGAGGCTGGAAAGATTGTTCAGATTCTTGCTGCAGAAGAAGACACTGTGACTGTCGGACAGGATTTGGTTATCATTGAACCTGGAGCAGTCGATGGTATGTAAATTCAGTTTCACTAGTAAGGCAACTCGCTCAGTTTTCCTTAGCCGCTGCACCACCACAGCCCAAAGAGGCGGAAGCACCCGCAGAAACCAAACCTCAAAGCACACCAGAACCTGCCGCCCCCTCAAAACCCGCTCCAGCGCCTGCACAAGCCGCAAAGCCTGTCGAAAAGAAGGAGGCTCCTAAACAAGAGGTAGCGAAGAAGGAGAAGGAGAATGCCCCTGCTGCTCGACCAACGCCCGGTAGCCGGAATGAGACGAGGGTGCGCCATTATCGCCGCTTTAGCTAACAACACTGTACTCAAGGCTTTTTGCAGGTCAAGATGAACCGCATGCGTCTACGCATTGCCGAGCGTCTGAAGGAGTCCCAGAACGCCGCCGCCTCGCTTACGACTTTCAACGAGATTGATATGTCCTCTCTCATGGAGATGCGCAAGAAGTACAAGGACCAGGTTCTGAAGGAGCATGATGTCAAACTTGGCTACATGAGCGCCTTTGCCAAGGCCTGTACGCTCGCCTTGAAGGAGATCCCTGTGGCGAATGCTTCTATTGAGGGTGACGAGATTGTCTATCGTGACTATGTCGATCTCAGCGTCGCGGTCGCTACACCAAAGGGCTTGGTGACTCCGGTTGTTAGGAATGCGGAGAACATGAACTTTGTTGACATCGAGAAGGAGATTGCTTTCCTCGGCAAGAAGGTAATGCAATTATATTCATATCTCGCTTTCTGTCGTGTTAACCAAGTTCTTCAGGCCAGGGACGGCAAACTTACCTTGGAAGACATGGCCGGTGGAACCTTCACCATGTGAGCCATTCTCTCTCTCTCAAGCCTCTGATGCTCATTCGCTATTCTTAGCTCCAATGGCGGTGTCTTCGGCTCATTATATGGCACTCCCATCATTAACCTTCCTCAGGCTGCTGTTCTTGGTGCGTTTCTTGAACCAAGGGGACAAAATCAAATGTAACCCTAAGGCGCGTAGGTATGCATGCCATCAAGGACAAGCCGGTTGTTGTCAATGGCCAAATCGTCATTCGACCCATCATGGTTGTCGCTCTCACCTACGACCACCGTTTGCTTGACGGTCGCGAGGCCGTTACTTTCCTCGGTACATGATGTTATTGCACTATCATAGGATGGGCACTGACTGTTTTTTGCAGTGAAAGTCAAGGATTATCTTGAAGACCCGAGGAAGATGTTGCTCGCTTAAACGCAACCACGCCATTCATACGTACCATGGATAATTACTTAGTTCTCAGTTTTTTCTACGATTCCAATTTACAATATCTAATGCAAGGATAGTGCTGCAAAAAGAAATCCGCAGGGATTATCACTGATCAAATCTGAGGCCTGAGGCCTTGAGGTCCTATCAAATAGTACCAACAACCAAACCTGCAGTGCCACCACCAAGGTTGAATCAAAACCACCACCCACCACCGCCACGGCACATCATGGCCGCCCCAGTTCTTCCTCCTGAGGTTATTGCTAAGAGATTGGCGTACCTCCCTCTAGTCGATCAGGAAGATCGCAAAGTTTTTTCAGCATGTTCAACTGTATCTCGTACTTTCACCCCCATCTGCCAAGCACGCCTTTTCAAGATCATCGACCTCCTCTCGTTCAGAGGCCAAATATTGTGCCAGAGACTCCACGATGCTCTGGTTCGATCTCCACACCGTGCCTTCTTTATACGTTCACTGCACATCTGCTGTAACGACGACTTGGAGACGATGTGGGTGCCATCGGAACCAGCATTGCCTTCGGTCCTCGATATGCTTTCAGCGCTAAATACCCTGCATCTTGACTGTAGTTCGGTTAATCCATTCGACTGGAATAGTATGGACTCGACCTTACAGACATCCTTCATACGTGTCTTATCCTCGCCAACCTTGCAGAGCATCCGTTTGTGGAATGTGAAATTCCCGTCAACCATCTTCCTCTTAAAACCACAGTTGTCGAGCGTAGACATTGGGAAATCGTCGTTCTATGATCCCGGCGACCAAATTCTGTCAATGCCATTGACGCAGGATCTCGATGCGTTACAAAGTTTGGTCCCTGATAGTCGCAAGCCATGCTTTTTAGAATCTCTGTTTCTGAAACACCAACACAATCCTTCTCTCTTGATGATTCTAGACCTGTCTCGTTTGAAGCATCTCGCCTTTGAAACCTACGGGCTGACCTTGGATCTTTTGGCTGATATATTAAAGGCCTGCCAATTGTCGTTGATATCTTTTGACCTCATTCAATCAGGCCACTTAGGCAACGCAGTGAAACCAGGTCTGCTTTATTTTTTTCTTTAACAACGATCAAAGAGTTCACGGTCTTCATTCTGTTTGTCAATAGCTTTTACCTTCTTTCCTCCTCTTTTGCAATCTTTTAGCCTCTGTGTCCGTCGCCATACCTTTGCGTACGGAACGGACTACATGATATCATTCATCTTGGCTCTTCGGGCTATTGAGCATCTACACGACAAATCCCACCTTCAAAAGGTTACGTTCCATGCGTATTTCCCTCCCTATAAGGAGATCTTGAACTCGGAGTTTTGGGATAGGTTGGATAACATTCTCAGTGCTCGCGACTCGGATCATTTTATTGGCCTTCAGCACCTTATCTTGGACGTGCCAGAGATCAAAGCATCGCCGGAGTGTTTTGCAATGCTACGTAATCGCTTGCCTCGGTTGGCAGCTTGCGGATTGTTAAGATTTCGGTGACATTGCGAATGAATAGAGTCGGCGATGATTTGATTATATTTGAACATGGCACACGTACATATGTTGATAAAGGTCGTTGACGCTCTGTGTCAATATCACTTATATAGCTCAACAAGGATGGCATTGCGCATATGGGCCCTTCGGGGTCTAGAACAAATTGGCAACTTCTCTCAACTTGGGAGTAATCTTCGTTTGCGTTATTTTCTCAGCTTTCTGGAGGCCATTCAGGAAATCTCGAGAGGCTGGACAATTTCCTGGTTCAGTGCGTCATGCAGAACTATAGCATCTGAACATGTAATACGTGATCATTTACCTCTGCTGACAGTTGTTGTTGAGAAGTCGAGTACAAATGAGAATGGCCCTGAGAGCAACTGGCAGAACTGCACTGCCACCAAGGTTGGATCACAACAACCATCCATGGCCGCTCCATTTCTCCCTCCTGAGGTTATTGCCAAGATAGTGGCATTCCTCCCTCTAGATGGTCAGAAAGATCGCAAATTCTTATCAGTATGTTCAACTGTATCTTGCATTTTCACCCCCATCTGCCAAGCACGCCTTTTCGAGACCATCGAGATCACCTCGTTCAGAGGCCGAATATTGTGCCAGAGACTGCACAGAGTTCTATTTCGATCCCCACATCTTGCCTCCTTTATTCGTACACTGAAGATCTGTAACGGCAAGGAGACGACTCAAGATGGTGCCAGGAGAATGTGGGCGCAGTCAGAACCAACGTTGCCTCTGGTCCTCGATCTGCTTCCAGCCCTAGATACGCTGAGCCTTGAATGTACTTCGTATGATTCATTCGACTGGAATGATATGGGCTCGGCCTTACAGACATCCTTGATACGCATCCTATCCTCGCCAACCTTGAAGAGCATCCGTTTGTCACATGTAAAACTCCCATCAACCATCTTCCTCTTAACGCCACAGTTGTCGAACGTAGACATGGGGAACTTATCGTCCATCTATGATCCCAGTGATCAAGTTCTGCCCCTGCTGCCCTTGACGCTGGAGGGTATCGATGTGTCAACACCTGGTGATGGAAACACAGATAGTCGCAAACCATGCTTTGTAGAATCTCTGTCTTTGGGAAATACATTTAACCACAAGGCTGGGCCTCCTCTCTTCAAAGCTTTAGACCTGTCTCGTTTGAGGCATCTCAACTTCCACACCCAGGGGCACAATTTGGACTTTTTAGTCGATACATTGAAGGCCTGTCAATCGTCGCTGGTCTCTTTTGACCTCATTCAATTATCCTACTTGGGCGACGCACTGAAACCAGGTCTGTTTTTCCCCCTTCAACGCCGATTAAAGAGTTCATGGTCTTTGTTTTGTTATTTCTCGACAGTTCTTGCCGTCTTACCTCCCCGTCTGCAATCCTTTAGGATCTGTGTCTGGGGCGACTTTTCGAACATAGAAAACATATCATCATTCATATTGGTTCTTCGAGCTCTAGAGCACCTTCACGACAAATCCCACCTGAAAAAGGTTATGTTCCATGCATGTTTCCCTCTCTCTAAAGAGATCGTGAACTCAGAGTTTTGGGATAGGTTGGATAGTATTCTCAGTGATCGCAGTCGGTTTACTGGGCTTCAGTGCGTTATTTGGGGCATGGAGGCAGCTAAACATGCGGTGGACTCTCTGCCTCTTACTACAATGCTACTTGATCGCTTGCCTCGGTTGACCGCTTGCGGGTTGTTAGAATTTCCATGATGTGGCATTGTGAATTATTCACCCCCTCTAATAGTGTACTTGTAGTTATCGTCTGTGTCGAGACTACACCTGCAATGGTTTCATTTATCATGGAACGCATACATACAAGGCTGACGATCGTTGATACTGTCGATTTCTCTTTCAAGTTTTTTCCTTCGATTGCGTTATCCTCCTGGCTTTCTTGAAACCATGAGTTTTGGGATAGTGCGGACGATCTCCTGGGCGCACGCAAACAATTTTTTTTTCGGATTTTTGGCAGTAGACCACTGGTGGCAGAACTACAACATGTGCAAGGACTCGGATGCCAATGTGCTGGAGGAAAATTTCCCTTTACTGATGGTAGTATGATTTAACGCAATGGCAGACTTAGGTAGCGAATATAAATGAGTATGACCCCTTTCTGGATGAAAATACGCGCACTGCGCCCACAGGAGGCCGAAAAAGGACCTCGTACGAGACACTGACCGAGACAGGGGTCGAACCTGCAATCTCCTGATACACTAAATCGTAGTCAGACGCGATGCCATTTCGCCACACGGCCATATTCCTGTGCATAAAAATGCCTTGCAGATTCCGAGCGCGTTTACGTACGGTGTAGGCCGTCCCGTTTTGGAATGCAAGTGGCGCAGGTCCCAGCAGGTGGCGTGGTACTGCGGTACATGCCAGCATTTTTCTACGGCCCTTTTTCTTTTTGTTCGTAGAAGGTAGCAGGGTTAGATTGGATGACGGTTCCTCCTCGATAACGGAGTCAGAAGCTTTTTAATGACGGCGCATTATACTAGGCAGAAACAGTGACAGTATGTTCAAAGCAAATGATTGGAATCTTAAAGTACTCAAAACCATGCG